>JAUDJI010000836.1:0-12426 GCA_037389245.1 Oryzias sinensis | reverse complement strand
TCATCTTTATTTCCTTCTGTTTCATCCATGTGGATGTGATCTTTAAATTTAAATTAATTTTCTTAAAGCGGAACCTTCGCGCCGTCCGTCCATTTTTCGGGTCGGACTCATTTCCGGTTCCCCGCCGCCGCGTGTGTTTGTGTTTCGGAGGCTCCGTTTCACCGTGTCTGTGGGTCTGCTGGCGGCAACATGCCGACCGGCGGCAGCTCCCTTTTCTCCGGTTTCCGGGTCTTGGGTCTTTACTCCAACCACGTGCCGCACGCGCTCCGGTACCACGCGAAGCACCGGGAGTTCTACCTGGTGACGGCGTCGGGGCAGCGCTTCCACACTTTCAACGTGAGAACCGCACGTGCACGAGCGCAGACCGCTTTTTTGTGTATTTGGTTAAGTTAAATACTGACAGTCACGCGGAGAAAAAGAACAAACGCGGTCGGACTTTCTGTACCGAACAGAGAAATTTGATTTTAGGTTTTATTTCCTCACCGTTACTTATTCCTGCTGGGATTCAGAGTTTTACCCATTTAGTTTATGGAGACGATGTTTAGTGTTTTTAATATTTCATTTCCCCCTAAAATTAAATCACTTGTGTTAGTATTACTATTTTATTCCTATTTTTATTCTTTTTTTAAAATCCTGGTAACCCCCCCCCCCCCCCGTAGGCCAGTTGTGTTTTTTACACACGTTTTTCCAGCTGAAAGTGACGTCACACATCGGCATTGTCTACAACTTTATGACATTCTGAGTAGAATACTAACAGAGTGAGTCGTTCATATTTGACGGTCACTCATGCAGATCTGTGTAGCGTCTTCCCGCTGTCTCTAGTCCGAGTTCTGACGCTCTGCTCCGTGTCTGCAGGTGAACCGACTCGGCATCGTAGCTGTGAGTAAGTATCTGCCCCCCCCCCCGGGTAAATGATGAGTAATCAGGATCCGAACATGTTTGAGGAACCATCAGAGCGGTCCTCTGGTTCTTTGGATCATGGGAGCAGTGCCCAGAGTCTCTTTGATGCCAGGTTTTGTGTTGCTAGGCAACAGCCTGCAGGATGACATCACCTGCTTGGCCGCAGACCGGATGCTGGTGTTCGCAGCGACGGGTCGTCTGATCTGCGCCTTCTCCAGGAACAAAGAGGTTCTGTTCTGGTTCTGGTTGGGGGTGGTGGTGGTGGGGGGGTCTGTTGGTCTGCTGTTTTAAATAAAGTTTCTCCGTGCAGGTGGTCATGCGTTACCATGGTCACAAACAGGAAGTGCAGCTGCTTCTTCCTCTGGGCGATCAGCTGATCTCCTCAGACTGCGGCGGTGAAGTCATAGTGTGGGACGTGCAGGGGGGGGGTGAGTGTGCAGGGCGGGGCCGGGGCGGTGCTGACCCTGCTGTGCTGTTACCCATCATGCTCCTCTCCACGCAGACGTTTACCTCCAGCTGAAGTTTGACCCCCTCAGCTTTGCCGTGTCAGCCATCATGCATCCCAGCACCTACCTGAACAAGGTGCTGCTGGGCAGCTCCCAGGGTGCATTGCAGCTGTGGAACATAAAGAGCAGGTGAGATGGGGAGGCACGCCCCCCCCCCCGTAGATGTGCTGCAGGTGCTTAATGAGGGTCTCTGTCTGCAGTAAACTGCTCTACACCTTCACTGGCTGGTCAGCAGGAGTCACAGCGCTGCAGCAGGTGAGTCCGCCGAGGCTGACGCACAACAGCAACACCAAACGGAAACTCATTTTGTATCAGAAACCTGCAAAATGTAGACTTTGCTGCAGACGCTGCAGACGCCGCAGACGCTGCAGACGCTGCAGACGCCGCAGACGCCGCAGACGCTGCAGACGCTGCAGACGCCGGTCGGTCAGAGAACCTTAGAAAACAAGAAATGATGGCGTTACTACGGAGAGTTAATGCATTCAATGAAAAAAGGAGGAGCTTCATTCAAATCTTTTGTGATTTTGGTTGTAAATTTTTTGACAACTACAAAAGCCAAGAACTACAAACATGGTGGACTCTGACCTCATCTGTTCATGACAACTAGAGAAATATTAAATCTGGACCAGGATGGACTGTTTTTGTGTGTATTTTGTTTGTAAGTCCATCATGACGACCACATCGGACACAAAGCAGCGAGGTCTGACGTGACCTGCTGGGCGCTCATGTTGGGGGCGTGGTCAACTTTGTCAACTGCGCTATACTTTTTCTAGAGTTGGCTTTTGTATACACCGTATTTTCTCGACCACAAGCCGCTACTGTTTTCCAACGCTTACAGCCCTGCGGCCTATTTAGTGATTTATTCGGCGGCCGACTTGAGCGCTCCGTCGGCATCGGAGTGCTCAGGGAACGGAGGTCAGTGGGAACGAAGCGCTCCTCCCTGGAGCCCCCCTGGCGAGGGGGGTTGGAGAAGATAGGGAGAGACAAGGAGGCCGGGGGGGAAGGGCGGAGCGCAGAGGCGTCCGGTGGTCTGCTGGGGGGGGGCAGCATATCTGCCAGGGACACTAATAGACTGAAGAAAGTGATCTGAAGAGCTGCCTCTGTAATCGGGTGTAACATGGACACGTTTGAATCTGTGATGGAGAGGAGGGCTTTACATGAGCTGGTATCCATCCTGAGCATCCTCCATCCTGTTCTTGACGGTCAGAGAAGCTCCTCCTCCAACAGGCTCAGGCAGCTTCACTGTCACACCAACCGCTACAGGAGGTCTTTCCCACCTCACTCCATTGGACTCTAGAACTCGTCATCCATTTGCATAGATAAACTCATGTAGGTCTGAGCTGTCATCCAATACAACTGTTTTCACTGATGGTTCTTTCTGATTGATTGTTCTGTTCTCTGTTGTCACCCATTGTTTGTATGTTTGTATCTTTAGCCTAACGCTGCGGCTGCAACAACCCAATGTCTCAGGCTGGGATCAATAAAGTATCTCTATCTTATCTTGTGGAAGGAAACTTCTGGCGCGGCGCTGAGGCGCGCTGCGCTGAGGCGCGCTGCGCTGAGGCGCGCTGCGCTGAGGCGCGCTGCGCTGAGGCGCGCTGCTCTGAGGCGCGCTGCTCTCTTTCAATGGTCTGTTTTTTGAACCAGCCCTGTTTCTACCGTATTGGTTGCCATGGCACAGGCGGAGGAGAGGAGAGCTGAGCCTCCCATTCTCCACTGCTGCTCCTTAAACACGCAGTGTGGCGACCTGGGGCTTAGCTCCGCCTTAAGCCCCTAAGAGTCATGGGAAATGGGGTGTAAATGTCCTCACCATAACTGAGGAGGCTGTGAACAGAAGTGAGGAGCACGCTGTTTGGCAGATGTGTGTTCACATTACATGGCTGTCGCTGCTGCCTCTCCCATCAGGACGCTCAGTCTCGCACTCAGGAGCGCTTTACAGTCTGGAAAATACGGTATATGTTTATTGAAATATTTCTGTAGTCCTATAGAGAAAAGATAAGTACGCGTCTAAGACTTGCAGTACCCAAACATGCTGCTTCACGCTGAAAACTTGCGATTTGTGATTTTAGTGATCAATATTCCGATGATTCAACAGTTTCAATAAGAGTCACATCACGTCAGTTATTCTCCAAATGAGCCTGGTCTGCCAAACTAACGTCAGAGCATCTGATTGGTCAATAATATAAATGATTGATTATTTAAATACTTCACCTTTGCAGAACCATTTTGTTTATAAATACGCCGTATGTCTCGGCTTGGTACCGCGATACCGTAACCGGGGCAGAAAGACGTTTGTCTTCATTTCGTTTCTAAATGAAATGAAATCAAATAAAGAATTGATCACCGATCAGCTGATGTTTAACAGCGTCCTCTGTTGTCGACCACTTTTATTTTGGAATCGTCTGCACTTCCTTTCCCAGAGTCCTGCGGTGGACGTGGTTGGCGTCGGCACGGCGGCCGGCCGCATCATCATCCACAACATCCGCCTGGATGAGACCCTGATGAGCTTCACGCAGGACTGGGGGCCGGTCTGCTCGCTGTCCTTCAGGACAGGTATGTCTTTACCTCTCCCTCTTACCTGGCTGGCCACGCCCCTTCTGACCTAGTTGACCACGCCCCCTCTCTTTTCATGTTTGGCTCCTCGTGTTTTACTCTGTTCTGTCAGACGGCCCCCCCATTGTGGCGTCCGGCAGTCCTCAGGGCCACATTGCATTCTGGGACTTGGAGCGTCGTCAGCTCGCTGCCCAGCAGAGACACGCCCACAGGACAGCTGTCGCCGGGGCAACGTTCCTGCATGGCGAGCCACTGCTGGTCACCAACGGGGCGGACAACGCCATCAAGGTGAGGCGGTCGCAAACGGAGGACTAACAAGCAAAGCCAGTCCTCACTGTGGTCTTTATCCCAGGTGTGGATATTTGACCAAGAAGGGGGCGGAGCCAGACTGCTGCGCAGCCGACAGGGTCACAGTGCCCCGCCCATTGTCATCCGTCACCATGGCAACGATGGCAAGAACATCTTGAGTGCAGGTACGACCACTACAGGCTTCAGGTCAGAAATGGTGAGCTCTTCTCTGATTGGCCGGGCTTCAGGTGAGCAGCTCTGATGGCATCACTGCGTCTGATGAAGAGTGGGCGTGGACTCATAGCGGCGGCGTGGAATCAGGAGCAGACCAAAACAATTCCATTTGAAAAAATCATTTTTGTGACGTAGAAAATATGCTGGGCGGAGCCAAAGTCTCCCAGCTCCGCCCCTTTCTAATGCAGACAAATAGATCCATGAACGTCTTTGTTTTCCTGGTCTGAGCCGGAATCTGGATCAGAACCAGACGGATGGACGGTTCTGATGCTGCTGCTGTTTGAGTTGCAGTAGCATCCGGTTTCCAAAGCGTTCCCAGGCGTCTTTTCATGATGATGATGTCGTTTTCTAGGACATAGTTTCTGCAGAGCGGCAGGAGTTCATCAGTTGTGGGCAGCACTGTTGCCACAGAATTTCCCATCATCCCTTTCATCCCTCCCTCTAGCTTACGGCCTTCACAGCGGTGCAGCAACATCAGATCCATCCAGTTCTGATCCAGATTCCAGCTCAGACCAGACAAAGTCTGATCCATGAACAAAGACTTGATCAGACTGTTTTCATCAGAAAGGGGCGGAGCTGGGAGACTTTGGCCCCGCCCAGCGTATTTTCTATGTCACGGGAGGATTTTTTAGATAGAATTGTTTTGGTCTGCTCCTGATTCACAACATTGAAGAAATTCTCAGAAATGCCGTTTTACCTAAACTGTCTTTTTAAAATGTCCTCCAGAAAAACGTTAACGCTCCGTTTTCATGGTCTGATGCTGGAAACGCGGCATCAGACCATGAAAAGCTCAGCTCAGTGTTTGCTGCCCCTGCAGGTCAGGACGGGACGCTGCAGTCCTTCTCCACGGTCCACGAGCGCTTCAATAAGAACCTGGGTCATGGTGAGTTCCTGGACCGGTACCGGCTCAGAACGCCCAGAACCGCAGGACTGAAGGTCTGGTGTCGATTCAAGGGTCCGTCTGCAAGAAAAAGGAGAAGAAAAAGAAGAAGGGCTTGTCTTACGAGGAGCTCCGCCTCCCCGCCATCACTGCGTTTTCTTCAGGTACCCCTCCCCCTCTCACCACCTCCCCCCACCAGCGTAGACTCTGACCCTCTCTGTTGATTGACAGCTGTCACGCGTCAGTCGGACTGGGATGGGATCGTGGCGTGTCACCGCGGCCGCCTCGCCGCCACTACCTGGAGTTATTACCGGTGCACCATGGGGGCTCACCACCTGCAGCCGCCGGGAGCCAAGAGGGGATCCTTCGCCTCGGTAGCCCCTCCTCACTTCCTGCGGGCTCTCCTTCCTGTTTGCTGTGATTGGTGACCTTCTGACTCTGCCCAGGCTGTCGACATCACCGCGTGCGGGAACTTTGCCGTGATTGGTTCATCCTGTGGCCGCATCGACGTCTACAACCTGCAGTCCGGCCTACACCGCGGTTGCTTTGGTGACGGAGGAAAGGGTGAGGCTGAACTGGAATTCTTCTCTACCTCCACATTTGACCCCCAGACCAAGAGATGTGGGACATAAGGGGGGGTCCACATTCCCTCCCTACTCACTATCTAGTAGGGGGGTTGGAAATGATGGATTCAGCAACATACGGCGATAGTTCATTTGGTGAGACCTGTATGGACTGTCAGGATGATGTTCATGTCAATATTTCTGAGCACCTTTAACCTCCAGCCACTAGTTGGCAGCAGAGAACATGGAGCTGCTCTGCACCTCAGAACAACAGGAAGACTGCAGCCAGAGGCAGCTGGTTCTGTTGGAATACTTAGTTTTTACTCAGGACGGTCCAGAACAGAAACATGTAACACATGAAAACACGGATTCTGGTTCTTTGGAGCTGCGATCAGAACCAGTGAAGCTCTGCAGCTGCACGGAGACAAAATGCTGTCGGCAAAGCGGTTCTGCAGAACCTCCCAGCTGTAGATTCTAGTTCTGATGGATCAGAGTGATGTGTCCAACGCTCTGAAGAAACTCTGAAGGATATTTTGTTGTGAAAATCAGACTATGTTGACTGTTCCTTTAAATATTTGAAGTTACCAAAAAAAAAGCACAATGAATTTGGATAAAAGCAGCTTGTCCCTTGTGGGGTCCAGATGACCCCCCCCCCCCCCTTCCATTGAGGTGTTCTCCTACCATGACAAAGGTGGATAAAGGTGGAAAGATTTCATGTAATCCATGGACACCAGTGAAGATCACAAATCATTGAAGAAAAAAGGTTCAGAGCTCTGTCTAGTGGGTCTAGATGACCCTACTGTCTAGTGGGTCTAGATGACCCAACTGTCTAGTGGGTCTAGATGACCCTACTGTCTAGTGGGTCTAGATGACCCTACTCCCAACGGTAAAGTGCCTAGGATAGAACAAGGGCTAGTGGGTCTAGATGACCCCACTGTCTAGTGGGTCTAGATGACCCACCTCCCAACGGTAAAGTGCCTAGGATAGAACAATGGATACAGATGAGATACAGTTCCAGTGCTTAACATTGTGATCGTTAAATAAACTGAATTTAACTATTTTATTACAAAGAAACGCGTATTAATATTCAGGTCGAGTTTTTCTAACGCCCCTACTTTATAGAGCATCTCCATGTTCTAGTTTGTCTGAATCTACAATTCCAAAATCCAGAGCCCTAGAAAATTCCCAGAAGTCTCTGTGAAAAAGCAGTGTGCATCCATGCTCACTGGATCAGCGAATATGGCCCACAATGCATTGCGTCGGAACATTTTTTACCAAAAACTACAGCTCCAAATGCCCCTGTAGTTGGAGCAACAAGGGGGGCCAGAGGGGTAGGGGAGGTGGTCCTGGTCTGGGATTGGACCGTCACTTGTTCTGGCTTTGATTGGCCCCTTCTGCTGCAGCTCACGGCGGGACGGTGAGAGGACTGTCCGTGGACGCGCTCAACCACATGACCTTCAGCATCGCCTCCGATTCGCTGCTGAAGTTCTGGCGCTTCAAGACAAAAAAACAGGAAGACGTTCTGCAGTTGAGTTCAGTTCCAGGGACCCTGAAGCTGCACAGAGAGAGGTGGGTGTGGTCTTCACAGGACCCCCCCGGTCCTGGCTAGGGGTGTAACCATGAATTGATCCTACGGTCCAACCAGATCCATCTGTCTGAGCAGAGCTGCTAATCGAATCCAAACGGCTTAAACCGTTCAAAAGCAGAAAAATCAGTCGTGGGAAAATACCAGCTGGACTGAGGTAGAGCGGACCGCACACACGTGACGTCATTAACATGGATCAGTCCACTCTAGTCCAATGAGTGGACAGACTTTGAATGAAGTCATGTGACCATCCAGTGTCTAGACCAGGGGTGGGCAAACTACGGCCCGCCTCCATGTTTGGTCCAGCCCTCTGAACAATATCAGAGACCCATACTTATTCATTTTTTAAATCTGGCCACACGATCAAGACGTGACATCTACCCCCCCCCCCCTGCAGTCTGTGCTCCAACCTGAAAGCCTCTCAAATCTAGAACTAAAGACAGTCTCTCCTTTCTACGTCAGTTCATCTTTCCCGGTTTAAATCATTCTTTCTGAGCGATTATGCTGCCTTTGTTTAAACAGCACCCTGTTCTGGGTCCTGATTGGCTGAAGACCTTGTCAATCAATCTCCTCAGTGCCGTGTCTCCTGTTCAGGAACACAGAGTTCTTTAGATCAGATCTTTGTTTTCATTCTAAGATCCTGGATCTAATTTCTATGAAGGTTTGAGAATTTAACCAGAAAAGGTGAAAATGTTCATGTTTGTGTGAGAAAAGAGGATTTATGCAGTGAGGAGTTTTCCTGCCATAAACGTCTGGAATCAGACTCTGGATTTCACTGATCACTGTTATTTTTAGAACGTGACTCCTGCAATAAACGAGGAACTCTGTTCTGGTGAAAAGGTAACAGAAATATGATTAGCTGCAGCAGAAGACACAGAAATGAGCTTTTTCAGTATTAGTGGATGAGAAACAGACGTGATGGACACAGAACAGCTGCACAGACGGAGACGTGAGGAGCTCAACGTCTCTATTAGGATTATGAGGAGAGGATCCACTATTTATTGGTTTTTATGGATCAGTATATTTTCCTGAATTTTTGTCTTTGAAAATCATAGTGTTATTTGGTCATTGTTTTATTTCATAATTAATGTTAATTATTTTATAAAAAGGATCATGAATGAATGAAACTTTATTCATATATCACTTTACAACACATTGAAGGAACCAAAGGGCAATGATCTCAAATGGGAACAAAAGTTTTAAACTAAAAACTCTAGAATATTCAGTTTTAGAATATCATTTTCAATATAAATGTTTTCATCTACATTCCATGTTTTTCATTCTCACTCCACACATCTGCTCCTGGTCCGGCCCTTCTATCCAATTTTAGAACCCAATGTGGCCCCCCCAGTTAGAATAATTGCCCCCCCCCTCGTCTAGAATGTTCTAGAATGTTCCCTTTGGATTCTTTGGATGTGGAAAAACAACAGTGGTGAACTTTAGAAACTAACATGTGAATGGATTTGACATTCATTCTAGTTTACTGGTTGGTTTGGACACAGATTTCATTAACTTGATGATCTGGAAGAAATCCAAGAATCTGGAAAACTGTTCAGGAGCAGGAATTTCTGTCTGGAAGTTTGGATTAAGAGGATCTGGATCCACTTTAGGTCAGAGGATCTGGATCCACTTTAGGTCAGAGGATCTGGATCCACTTTAGGACAGAGGATCTGAATCCACTTTAGGTCAGAGGATCTGGATCCACTTTAGGACAGAGGATCGGATCTGGTCAAAGCGAATCGTTACAGCCCTAGTCCTGACCCATGACCTTCATCTGGGTCTCGGTCCACTCTGACAGAGTCCAGACGTTCTGAGTTGGCCGGTATCCGGGCCGTTGCTGACAGCGTTGACCCTTTTTCTGTTTTGGCAGTGGGATGCTAGCTTTAGCATTTGACGACTTCACGCTGGCCATCGTGGACATAGAAACCAGACGGACTGTCAGGAAGTTTGCCGGTCACCGTGGAAACGTCAACGACATGGTGGGTCTGGTTGGCTCAATATTTGTGTAGCACAGACCCTGAGGTTACCCAGAACTTCAGACCCTGACACCAGAGGGCGCTCTGGACCTTATCCCGCCCATCTGGACCAACACCATCCAGGGTTGGTTTGGTTTGGGTTTAAACCAATAAAATGTAAATCTGGTCCAAAGTGAAGCTGACTGATCTGCTATCGTTGATCGCTGGGGATCAGATGACAGACCTTTAGAGGAAACCAGAGTTCCTCTAAAGGTCTTCCTAAAGTCCTCAGGGCCTGGTGGCTTCTGCAGGTCTGGAGCCGTGTATCCAGAACATGGCACTAGGAGAACCTTTGCTCAGGATGAATCTGTGTTTCCTGTCAGACGTTCAGCCCTGACGGCCGATGGCTGGTCACCGTGGCCATGGACTGTACCATCCGGACATGGGACCTCCCCTCTGGCAGGTAAGGACCACACCTCCTGAGGAACCGACAGCTGTTCTGGATGCTCTCTGGACCGTCTTTGCATTCTCGTCTTCTCTTTAGTCTGGTGGACTGCTTCCTTGTTGCCGTGGCGCCCGTCAGCGTGTCCATGTCACCAACGGGAGACTTTTTGGCGACGGCTCACGTGGATCACCTGGGCGTGTTCCTTTGGTCTGAACCAATCCCAGTTCATGCTGAGGCCTTTGTGAATGCGTTTATGCCAATCACTGTTGTTTTCTTTCTCAGGACCAATAAAAGTTTGTGTGGACCTGTGGGGCTCCGCCCCCTCCCAGCTGACTACCAACCAGCCGAGGAGACGATTCCCGGCATTACTGCTGAGGACGAAGACCTTGAAGTGCCTTCAGAGGAGGCTGACGATGTGTATCAGTCAGCTGAGCAGTTGGGGGCGGAGCTTGTGACTCTGTCTCTGCTTCCCGAGTCCCGATGGAAGAGTTTGCTGCACCTGGATGACATTAAGGTGGTCTGGAGGAATGTGCCGCCCGTCAGCCTCAGAGTTGGACTTTCCTCACAGGTGTGTTTGTTTTCAGAAACGGAACAGGCCGACGGCGCCCCCCACCCCTCAACCCTCTGCCCCTTTCTTCCTGCCCACACTTCCTGGTCTGACGCCTCGATTCAGCTTACCTGCAACAGCTGACTCGGATGCACAGGTACACCAGAACTCCGGCTCCGCCCCCTGGCATCACCGATTAACGCAGTTCACATCCTCTTGGTGGGTGTTTGGCTCGGCCCACAGGTGGGGTAGAGGCCCCTCCCACCTGTGGGCCGAGCACGGTCCTTCCATTGTGTGAAATGTTTCCCGCCTTTCTTTAAACAACCAGCGGTTTGGATGTTAATGAAGCTAAACGTTCTGCTGAACAAAACAACAAAACTCCTCCCAGTTGTGCTTTCTCACCTTGAGGTGGGCGGGGCCGTTTCTCTCTGGTTCCTTTCAGTCCAAGGTGCTGCCTTTGGGTTTGCTGGCTCAGAGGTCCGAGTTCGGTTCTGCTCTGGAATCCGCTCAGCAGTCCGGGTCATGTGAGTTCTGGTGTTTTTTTATAGCGTTTTTCCTGCTGTGATTCTGAGCTTACAGCTCAGTTCTGGTTCTGATGAGTCCAAACCTTTCAAACCTGCAGATGATCCACCGCTGCGCCTCCTGAAGGACTTGGGGCCAGCCGCGCTCTCTGTGGAAATCACCTGTCTATCATCAGAGGGGGGCGGAGCAGGCAGCCTGCTGCATGCCTTCATCTGCATGATTGACAGCATGCTGGCCAAGGGGCGGGACTTTGACCTGGCTCATGCTTACCTGGCTTTGTTCTTGAAGGTCAGCCAGTCAGAGGGCAGCAGCAGACTCTTATTGTGAAAGGACAGCACTCTTCCTGCCTCACAGGCTCGTTTGTTGTTTTCCAGCTTCATTTGGCGGCGGTGGCGCAGGATGCGGTTGCCATGGAAGCCCTGCAGCAACTGGCATCCCGGCTGGAGGCGGTGTGGGCAGAGCTTAGAGCCTCATTCTATCAATCCTTGTGTCTGCTGTCGTACACCAAAAGTGCACTGCTGTGACACGCGTGTTCTGCACGTGCACAGAGATGTGCACAGACTGTTGTTTTGATTAAAGTTGTTGTTTCTTCATTTGTCTGAAGTTCTTCATGATGTGGAAACAGAACATTCAGAACCAGCACCTTAAGGTAGGAGGCGTTTCCTGTTTGACCTTAGGGTCAACCGTGAGGCGTTTCCTGTTTGACCTTAGGGTCAACCGTGAGGCGTTTCCTGTTCGACCTTAGGGTCAACCGTGAGGCGTTTCCTGTTTGACTTTAGGGTCGACAGTGAGGCGTTTCCTGTTTGACTTTAGGGTCGACAGTGAGGCGTTTCCTGTTTGACTTTAGGGTCAACCGTGAGGCGTTTCCTGTTTGACCTTAGGGTCAACCGTGAGGCGTTTCCTGTTTGACCTTCAGGACCTTGAATGAATCGTGAATGAAGCACAGAAATCAGACGTTTTTTGAAGTTAACATTTCCGGCGTTCCCGTTCAGATCCCGTTTCCAGCTGATCACTGCGATCAGGTTTTTCGTCTGCATCTGAGCAAGATACTTTTTAAATTAATCTTTATTGACACTAACACAGAATGCAGACAAAACTAGAACACATTTGAGCCCAAAGCAGATAGATCTGTGTTGGATAGAACCTCTAAATGGTTCTGAAGACTTTTTTTTTCTTTTTTCAAATGAAGACTCATTTTTATGTTTTGAAGTCTGGGTTTTACTCGCGTCATAAACACCACTTTTCCGGTCATCAGGAATCTCGACACCTTTTACTTTTATAATCTAGCAAAAGAAGAAAACCGTTACGGTAAAAACTGGGAACTTTTAAAATTTGAAATCAGTAATTTTCTTAGAAAGCTTAGTTCAGAACTAAATAAAACTAAAAAGGATAAAGAAAGCTAAATTATCAATGACATTATGACAATTTCTAAAAGAAATCCTGCAGAT
>JAUDJI010000835.1:0-12427 GCA_037389245.1 Oryzias sinensis | reverse complement strand
TTTTAATTGTGATAAAGCTGAAACGACAAAACATCTCATTTTGTCAGTTCAGACTTTTAAAAAACTTACAATACTTAAAAAAGAATGGGGGGCTTTTTGCGTGATCTGATTACAGTATCACAAAAGCATGCAACAGCATGCCTGTGTTGTTGTTTTTCCAGCTTATCTTCTAAATTGAAGCTTTTTCCAACTAAAAAGTGTACAAACAGTCAAAAGGTTAAAACACATAGTGCAAAACAAATTGAAAAACCTTAAAAAAAATTAAAACAATGAAATTTGGTTCAATTAAATAAATACCAAAGATTATTAACAGTCACCATCCAAAAACAATAAAAGATTTAAAAAACCTGTCAATTTATTTATTTAAGTTGCTGGTTTATTATGTTAAGGAGTTCATCAGACTTGCCACAAAAGTCTAATTGTGCGTTTAATCTGAAGGACACTAAGATTGCTGATGAGTTAAGCACGGTGTGTGGCTGTGCGTGTGCGTTTTCGTGTGTTATTAAATTTATATTTAAATTTAAATGAAATGTGATGAATTTAGAAGTCAAGTAAAAAATTACTAGAATGACAAAAAAAATGAAATTCAACACTAAATATAAGTTTGGTGTTTTTGAAGTCAAAATGATTGGGTCGTTTGTTTTGGTAAAAGCTCCACACCAAAAAAGAGTCTAATGAGCGATCAATACTCGGCCACCAATGAGAGCTCCTTTTTCCTTTGTCTTCTTATCTGTAGCTGCCATGTCCTGTGTGAGACACAGAGGCCCTGACTCGCATGCAGCACATGTTCCCAAGCAGCGTCACATCTCCAAGGTGCAGAGATCAGACAGGAGTATGCTGAGTGACAGCAGCAAAGATTTAGTTGAAACTTTTTTTTCATCATGCTTTCTCGCAGTCGTCGGCTGCTAACAGAAACCGACATTTTAAAATGGATCCATTATCTGTGTCACACCAGATGATGTTTGGCAAGTGGGCGCACCTCATCTTCAGACCTATTTTACATAAGTATGAAGTGGAGAGAAAACTCTCCGGATTAAGTGCATGCTATGAACATTTACACTCCCCGGAAAAGAAAAAAAAAAGACTTCAAGTGAATAAATAGAGGTCTAATGTCACATTATAACAGAGTGCAATTTTAAATTTTTAACCAATGTGCAGTATCCCCGAGACGAGCATAATTATCTCCACTTCCTAGTGGCGCCATCATGCATTATGATGAGTCTCAATTTGATTATCCCTTTCAAGATCATTCATTTTAGCAGGAGAAGTCCTGAAGCACCTCACTTTGATCCATGTCCCCGAGCACAAAAAGCCTCACACAACCTGAGATTGTTTGGGCGGAGGATAAAATAGCTGCATAAGATGAAGGGAATATTGGGTCACCTCAGGGGATTTTTCTGAGTTGACATTATACTTATGTAGTACAAATGATATATCGTCCTATATTTCCGAGCCCTAAATTTATTTTAATCTGTGGATACTCTATAAAAAAAATTTTTTAAATTGCAGGCCAGAGATAAGATCATCAGGAATAGGTTTGTGGTTTAAAGACTTATTAACATTCGAATCATGTGTCATCTGCGTCAGCAGCTAGGATACTAAGATTCTAAAATCCAAAAGAAATATTCCTTCAGGGTCAAGTCAATATTTTCCACTCCAGTCATGTCTCACTGAATAAATATTGTATTTGCTGATAAATCATGGCAAATTTCATGTAGGAAGACTCTGATTGTTAAATGTGAACGGTCTGGCGGTAAATAGAAAAACTGGTTTTTGACTAAAATTTTAAAATTCATGGCCTCTAAAGAAAGTCTGGAAACTGGATTTTTGCATAGAGCTCTATCTGTATTAATAAAGTGCCATTTCAGTCATTTGGGGTACAGAAAATTGACTAAATACCTGCAACAATGGGAACAGGTTAAAAAAAGGTTACACAAGAAATACAAAGTAAACTTTTTTAATGGTATTACGGCAAATGGCGTTTATTTATGTGGGGTTCAGTGTCTTTGACACTTTGACACATATTATTGGAAAAGCCTTTATCATTTGGTTTGCCTTGGGCTGATTTAAAACCATCTTTTTATCATGACTGGATGGTAAATGTTGAATACTTATATAGTGCTTTACTATCTTCTTAGAAAGAACAAAGCACTTCACAGTCACAGTCTCATTCACCCATCAACACACACCTTCACACACATACTAACCCTGGCACCAAACTATAACCCCCAGCTAGGAGCAATGTCTTGCCTAAGGTCCCTTCAAATGGATAGGGCGGGAGCCGAACATGAAATTTTCAATTCAGAGGTCGACCACTCTACAGCTGCACCACAGGTTTTGTCATAAGCAACCATTTAAAAATAGGACAAAAACGCTAGACAATAATTGTTAATCTGAGGATTCAATAGTCACATGTCAATCAGAGGAAACCCCACCTGTTTAAAGTACTTCCATCCATTTATTTTCGAAATCTGCGTGGTTCCTGTTCGGGGTCACAGGGTTGCTGGGGCCACTCAGCTTCTAAAGGGTGAGGGCCAGGTAAACCCTGGACAATTTGCCAGTCCATTGCAGAGCTAAAATATAAAATAAATTAAAGCTACAAGTAGCATTTAGCGGGCCCGAGCACGTGCGACCGCCTGGCACGAGCGACCGCCCCGTGAGCAACGCCTTGTTCGAGCCATTCTCTTTGTTCTTTCTTGTTCTTTTCTGGAGCTCCAAGCTAATTTTAACATGAAAGCAGCCTGTGGGGGGGGGGGGGGGACTGTAATCTGTTGCTTGTTGTTTTCAGTCTGAGAAACAAGCAATGATGATAATTGCCATCACTGTCCCTAAGGATGAGAACAATTGAACTCTTCTAATTTCTACTACAATATTTAGACAAGTGTCAGCTATGTCTGATAACTTGGTTAATTAGCTGGACTGGGATCTTACAAAGTGCAGGTGGTTTAATGTCCAATGTGATGAGTCTGTGGACAGCAGCAGTACATAGCTTTTGGTGTCCACAAGAGAAGAACTCTTGACACAACTGCCCTAACAGACAACTACAAGAGGAGTTGAAATGTATAACATGGTGAAGGAGGTTTTGTGTTCAGAAAAAGGTACCTTTAGAAAAGCTGGTAGCAGTGACTGCAGACGGGGCTCCTGTTATGATCAATAGAAAAAAGGGTTTCATCACTCACTGTAAAGCTGACCCAGACTTCCCAAAATGTCTGCATTACTGCTGCGTCATTCACCAGTAGGCCCTATGTGCAGAAGTGATTGGCTCTGGACACATGATGACTCCTATTGTGAAATCAACTTCTGCTGCAAAGCAAAACGGCACAGGATTTTCAAGGTGCTATTGGAGGAGCAGTCTGCTGAATATGGTTAATATGAATATGGTAAATCTGAACTCGCAGTTTGACTGATATTACTGGAAAACTAAATCACTTGAGCTGTGATCTGCAAGGCAATGGCAAAACTATATTTTTCATGGAACAGCCTGCAGTGTTCCTTGTGGGGATCTTTTCTGTCGGGGCTTGGTCGGTGGTTGTTGCTGCAGTTGTCACACTTGCTGGGGCAGCTGGAGTTTAACTTTGCAGCCTCACGGCTGTGAAGTGGACCCCGTTGATGTTCCAGTCAGGGTGGGCACTGTGGGGATGTTCCTATGACGAGATTTATAGAAATTTCTCTATGATTAAAAATAGACGAAAGTTATTTCATGAAGACACATATATGCACTAACATTAAAAAATGTTTATGTGACCTCAGAACATGGACATTGTAGGGAATCGAACCCCATCCCAGTAACTGGGAGTACCATTACCAATGTCTTTTGCTTTTTTGAGGTCACATGGCAAGGAAAGCAAAACCTGCATCATGAATAACTAGGGCATAGGAATGCAATAGATACATAAATTTCAATTACTTTCTAAAGTACTTTTTAAGTACTTCGAATATGTTTGTACATCAGATGGTTTGAAATTTAGAAATATGCAAAAAAAAGCATTTTGATTCTTTACTCAATTGCTAGCTACAGAAAAAAATGTAAATTTGTAATGCCTAATATGTATTCATGATGCAGGAAAAGAAACCACATTTCCATAAAGTCAGAGGATTGTGACTTAACAGAGATAAAGATGTCGCAGATGCGTCAACTCTCCCCGCCTCCTTCGCCACAACAACTGACACCAGCATGTATTTAGTTCAACATTTGACGTTTTACATTAAGTCAGATGTTTGTGACTTAACAGAGATAAAGATGTCGCAGATGCGTCAACTCTCCCCGCCTCCTTCGCCACAACAACCGACACCAGCATGCATTTAGTTCAACATTTGACGTTTTATATTAAGTCAGACGTTTGTGACTTAAAAGAGATAAAGATGTCCCTTTCTCCTTCGCCACAATCATCAACAGTCACTTACATGTTTAAAACGACAAAGAATCCCATCATGATCACTAAAGTATGTTTGTACAACTGTACATTCGACTTTATATTTTGTTGTTTTTAAGTACACATGATCGATTATCGTATTTTTTAACGTTGTGCTTTCAGAAACCAGTTGAATAAAACCTTTATGTGCCATGAAATCAGTTATTGTCTTCGAGTTTACTAGATTGTCATTAAAATCACCCATTATAGCAATGGTATCACCCAGGGGCTCCAACAGATCGACTAATTTCTTAAGGTTCTCTCTAAATAATGAAATGGCATATGATGGTGGACGATACAGAACTGCCACGACTATGTTCGATGTAATAAATCTGTGCACTAAACATTCAATATCTACACTTTGTACCTCTACATGTTCAAACAGGATATTTTCAACGGTGTACATTCCAACACCACCATGTTTTAAGCCTTTAATGACATTCAGTCTAGGATCTACTCCACTATAAGACAGTGAGCGTGGCATACTATAAAAATTGTAGCCACTGATGTTCAATGCATCAGTTAAAGGGGCATTTGGAAGCCATGTTTCAGTTACAGCTATGCAGTTAGCATGTAACTGTTTTGTGCACAAAGCTAAGTCCTTTACATGCCACTCTAAATTTTGCACATTCATGAGGAAAATGCTAAATTCACATGAACTAGAAGTGAGATTTTCTTTATTTATCAGATATTTAGGCATGTTTGCCACATATTCAGAAACTGTTTTGTTACAGTAAATGGCCTGTTCCTTAAAATCTTGAATAATTAAACCAGACAAACTTGTTACGCGGCTTAATGCAACATAAGCCTGCCCAGGAGCAAAGGTTTTTTTCAAAGACACAACAACATTATCAATGGTAAGACCCTGAACTTTATGAACAGTACAAGCCCAAGCAAGTTTTAGAGGAAACTGACGTCTCAGACCACCTCTTCCTGTGACTCGTTCCTCTTCTGGAACAATGGCTACAGAACCTGAGACAAGCCCTGGATGATTTTCATACTGTTTCTTCCGTTGTCTTCCAATGTCTTTATTATCAAAATTCACAAAAACAATTTGTGGAAAGTCAGAGTTTCTATAGACAATATCAGTCACAATTCCACATGCACCATTGACAAGACCATCTGCCACATCAACATTTTTACAGAGCATGACACGTGCATTCTTCCCCAAAAGAAGTCTTTCTGCTAAACAAGTATTGTTGGCGTTTGAATGATTACCACTTAGTAACACTTGTCTACCCGTTTCCTTACAATTTACATAATCTTGAGCTTTAATAGTTACATACTTTGGACAGGATGAATGTAGATGGGTTAAATTATGTTGATTTACTTGACCATTAGTTGGGAAAATATGTAAAGCAGAGCTGCCTTCTCCCGTTTCACGTGACTTCAATTGTTGGATATCACTTTTTAACATTTCAGTACCTTTGCATCGTGTCCTAACTCTGCCGAGTAATTTGGCAAATTCCTGATCTTTTTGGCGTACAATGGTTTCTAGGCAAACAATTTCAAACACACCACACCAAAGATCCATACCCACATTTTCTACATACAATGGTTTTCCTCTCACTGGAGGTAATTGAAAGAAATCCCCAACTGCAATAATACAAACATTTCCAAACAATGCAGAGTTACCAGTTTGCTTTATTTGCCTCAGACGCCCATGAATATATGCTAATAAATTATGATCTACCATGGATATTTCATCAATTATCAAAATCTGTAAACTGCTGTAAATGGCACGTAGAGAATTTAATTTTTCCTCACCCAGTGGTGTGTAAGGTAAGCGGACATCTTTACCAATACAAAAAGTGTTGTGTATAGTACTTGCTTGTACATTAAACGCAGCAATTCCTGTGGGAGCCGTCAACAAAACACAGATGTCATCTACATGACGACAAAGAGGAGACAATAGTCTATTTGATTCATATTGTATTGCTTTAATTAGGTGAGTTTTACCAGTCCCTGCACCTCCTGTTATGAACAGGTGGAATGGTTCTGGCTTTTTCCCCAAAACCTTTTCCACACACCATTTTCTGACTTGGTAAAAAATATCCATCTGAATTTCATTTAAAGAGCGAATTAAAGCCAAGCCATCACTACGGGGCATTTTTGCGTTATTCAGTTGAAAGAAATGGCTATGTTGAGCAGAAACTCTTAAATCAGGAATATCAAATTCCTGTTCATCATCGACACTTTTTTGGTTCTGCAACAACTCTTGACACTCAAGTCTTTCCAATTCTTGCTCAGGGCATAATTCACACCAGGCATCTTCAACTACACCAGCATTATCTATGCCTTGCTGAGCATTAACCAATTTATCACCATCAATTTCAAATTTACTTTTGTTTAATGTTACCACGGACTTTACCAACTGCAGACCTGAATTACCAAGTCTTATCGTGCCCTTATGAAAAAAGTCTTGATACGTTTCAAAACCTTGAGGTTTCAGCTGGCTATCGCTGTAGTATGGCAAAAACAACTGCAGATTGCTTTGATAAAACAGTTCAGGCTGTTTTGTTTCAGAGAACTTAACGTAACGTACAACAGCAGGTTGTGTGCGGGTTCTTTTCACGACATATCCTGTGTTGTTGTCCAACTTTATTCGCTTAGCAGCATTTTCATTTTTTGACAACACACGAAATTCGGAAGCAAATACTGCTAAACACATTGAAGGAAAATCATCACTCTTAGGTCTGTTCTTATATCTATCCACAATGCTTGTCATCCACATATCATCTGTACTAACAGAATGCTTTGATGCTTTTTCTTTTAGTACTTTTAACGGTAAACTCATTTTAACAGTATTTTCACCAACAGGAAGAAACACAACTTTCCGAGAGCACTCTTTCAAATGTGCATTTGTCAGTCTATAAACACTTTCTTGAGCAGATACATCTCTGTTGTGCAAATATGTACTGCCTAATGTTTTTAGACTTTCTTTGGCAGAAGCATTTCCATCCCTGCTTGCTTCCTTTTGTGCACACTGCAATAATAAACCCATTTCCTTCTCTGATTTAGAGATGTAAGAAATGATGTACACAACACATGCGTATGCGTCGACAACAAACTGTATATCCATATTAGCATTCCAGCATTTTAACAGTGGCTTGCTATATTGATTAATCCAAACTTCTTTAAGTTGACGTTTCAGCACAACATGGGTTTTCCGAGCACAACAGTTATATGCAGTTTCAAATGTGCTTTGGTTTAACCCAACAGATTCAAACAAATCGTCAACATTGTCATAAGTTGGGCCATCAGTTGAGAGAGCAGCTTTAATGTGTGCAATCAATGCAGAAGCCTCTTTTTTCTTCAATTGCGGTGTCTGCGCATTTTCTTTACAGTTGCAAGACTCTTTCTGTGATAACACACATTGACAAGACTGTGTCTCTTCAGCACTTGTGCTTCGTGATATGAATGTACGCGCAGAAGGTGGTCTAGGAAAATTAAAACGACACACAGTTCCTTTTTTTTTACATGTTTTCGCATGTGTTTCAGAGTGTTTTTGCACAGATGTTACAATTTCCAGTAAGTCAATATTTGATGGTAACTCACAAGTCACATAACGATCAATAAATGCAATCACTTCAGCATCTGTATTTCTGTCAATTACAGGTGCATCCTCTATCCAAAACAGGCAATGAAGATGTGGTGAGCCTCGTTGCTGAAACTCCACCCTATAAAAATAATCCTTAATTTTTCCTATAGGACATGCAGGCGACATAAGAACCTCTTTCAGAAAACAATGCCAACGAAAATCAAACATCCGAGCAGCAGTGACAGGATTCCGACGCAAAAGCTCACATCTGTCTGCCCATTCCAACTGCTCCACAGTTTCAGTTCTACCTTCGTGCTTCAGAATGCAGGAAAGTAAATTCTTCCACCGCATATCAGCTGAAGAAAATGAACAGAACCATGTGGGGATTCCAAGCTGCCTCACACAAGCCATGAGGTCTTTCTGGGCCGCCTGCCAAAAAGCTGGTGTACCTCTGATAGGTTTTAAAAATCTGTACCCATCATCAAATTCCAACATCCTTTTAATAGAATCATCACTATTCAACAACTCTCCAGTAACTACTCGTTTATTTTTAAAATTATACTTACCTTTTCTTACTGCAATCGAAACATTTGAAACAACCTTTTCTAATTCTGTCATATATTGGGCAAAAAAAATATATTCCACATTTTGTGCAAAACGGCAATCAGCATTAAGAATCCTGTTGTTAAAATATCGTGATAGAGTTAAAGGATGTTGTCTTCCATCATGATATGTTGGTCCACCCTTAGGAAACAACACAGGAAAACACTTAGCCTCATTTGTAATATCGGACAACAACTTCACCGGACTATTGCCTTCAGCGGGAGCTACATTCAAAATGTGATCAAAATATTGATCCAAAGCCTCTTGACCAATGTCTACTGGCATTAGACAAGTGTCCTGGAACATGCAATGCTGCTGTCTATCATGCAGAAGTTCATCTCCTAAAACATTTGAATCGTCAACATTTGCAGTGCTTCCAACATCTTTTTCTACCACATCAGATGTTTCTTTACAAAACCCATTAATCCAATCATTATTAAATTTCACGTTGTTATAATAAGAATTATGGCTTTGTAAAAACTGTAAAGCCTGCTTAACACGTTCCGAATCAACATACTGATATTCATAATGTCCTTTATAAGTAAGCTTCCGTTTTAATTTCACAGGCACAAGAGAACCCTCAATAGACATGCGTGGTAACAAATAAGTTGTTTGTTCAGTATTTGCAGGAACACAAGTAATAGGTCCATGCACGCCATTCTGCCCACCTTTGGGCAATGCCAACAGTTTCATAAATGGAATATGTAATGCTATTAAATGTTGTTCTAATTGATTTAAACATGCCAATTCTGCTGGTATAGGTTCAAGTTCTAAGTTATTTTTAACACTTTCAGCTGGTACTTTACCTTTTTTGATTTTAGCATGACACGTGTAACAAATCCACAATTTGCTTCTTGATGTTTTCATCCATTCACAATTTTTTGAGCAGTTACCTTTACAGATATGCAAATAATCAGAAGTGATACATTGATCAGCGATAAGTCCAAGTCCTGCATTACTGTACGACTCTTTTTTACAATGTAAGACTTGATGTTCAAATAACAACCTATGACATACACAACAAACAAACCCAGGTCCATCTTTAACTTTATCCAAAAATTGTTTCATAACAACATCAAACTCTTCCAACTGTTTTTTATTAAATTGTCGCTTATATTTGATCCCATCCAACACACTTTTCCTAAAGTGAGGATCTTGATGATATTTTCTAGAACTCAGCGCTTTAACATTTTCTCTATGAGTAACATTACTCTGATATTTTCTTTTACTCTTTTCCTTAACATTATGTTTGTGTAACAAATCACATTTATACTTGTTTTTACTCAAATTTTTAACACGATCTCTGTGTAATACATCAGTTCTATATTTTGCAGAACTACGTTTTTTAACACACATTCTATAGATAGCATTTTCCTTATAATTTATTTTACTCAATTCCAATACTCTGGATCTATGCAAAGAATCAGATGCATATTTCCTTTTACTTATATCTTTTTTCTTCTGTTTATGCAGTTCAATTATTTGATACTGCATTTTCTGGTAAAATGATTTCCTTTTTTTTAGATACTTTGAAAAAGAAGATTCAGCAACTGAATCACAAGTAACATATGGTTGAAAAGAACGGCGTCTAAGCAGTGGTTTCTCAGAACAAATACTATTGCTTTTACACCAATTGGCACATCCAGCTTTACCACTACAATGAACACAAACAACAACCTCAAAATATTTATCACATTCCCGCAAATAAATTGCTTGATTTCCAAGTATTTTGTTCAAAGGATTATACTTTCTCCATATGCTACCATTGTGTACAAAAATTTCTACTCCCAAAAAATTTGAAGTAGCTTGAATATCAATCTCAGATACAAAACTGCCAACATATTTCATACGTGACTTCAGAATGTACTCAGACACTGTGGCATATCCTTGACAAAGCAACTTCATATGAATGTCACTATTTTTTAGCATAAACTTAACAACAGCCAGTCGAACTCTTCTATGACACTTTTCAGAACCACTAATGACTCGAGAAATAGCTCTGAAAAAACTATTGCCATCATTTAATAGGACCTCTGTCTTACAAATAGAACCAAGCGTAACATTATTAGTTGGAATGTCTTCATTCTGCTTCACAAAATCCAAATCCAGATGTTTTTACAACAAAACTGCAGACTCGAATGACAATGGATGAAAACTGAAAACACTTTCGACTAAATTATTACTTTGCACAATTTCACTGTTTTGGTGATCATTGTTAACCAATGCACTACACAAAACATCGTTACAATCACCAACTTCAGACCTGCTATGTTTAACACTCTTGCAATTTACTTCTGAAAGCATTTCTGAGTTCCTTTTACATTGCCTCATATGACCCAAAGTATTATTTTCCATAGATTTACAAAACCCAAAACAACGCTGCTGCCGAAAAATTTGAACGCAAGTTACAACTTCATAATGACACTCATTTATATTTTGCAGATATATGCCTTGTTTAGATATAGCTTTACGTTGACAGGCATATTTCAACCAACGTTCATTGTGATACGTATACACACTCACACCCAAGTAGTCAGCTGTAGCTTGAATTTCAACCTCTGTAGCCCAACTACCAGAGAATCTCATTTTAGAAACATTGAGATATTCATCCACAGACATTTTTTCAGATCTCAAAAGAGAACTATAATTTCCAACATTTTTTTGTAAATGTGTAACAACTGAACGTCTTAACTTTATGTGATTTTTCTCAGTACCACTAATAACTTTGGACACAGCCCTAAAAAAGCAATTGCCATCAGCTACTATATGATCAGTTTGACATGGAATTCCCAACATGCCAACCTCTAAAGGGTTAGCACATGCAGTGTTTTCACAATGCACATTCAGTTGTTTACACAATGCTTGTGTAACATCAAAATCAACAGGATAAAACTCAAGTTTCTTTGATGAAACTTCACCAATAAACTCAACATCCAAACTAGCTTCATTAGCATCATACCATTTTGTCTTCTTTGATTCACGTTGCACAGTAGAAAGCTTACGCTTTCTGTTGCTTTCATGCAATGGTATGGGACTAGTTTGAACATCTAGACTGCGCCCAAAAGCAAAGTGTGACACAGTATTTAATCCAGTTTTAGAATCATTCTCAAGCACACTTTGTTTATTTTTCTCACTACGATCATTGTCAGTCACAGCAACTGATGCAATTTCAAAAGCCATTTCTTTCCCTGCAAGTGAAATACTCAAGCAACAAATATAATTGTATAAATCATTAAGACTAGGAAGGTACATGATAATACTTCTTCCATTTACATCTGCCATTCCAGTACCACTGCGTGCATGTGAATCCACCACAGCATAATGGCCATTTTCTGAAATGACAGCACAAGTACTACTGCCTATGGTCAAAAAACATGTTTTATACTTGACAAGCATGTGCTCCAGTCCCTTTTTAAGAGTTATCACTTCACCACTGTCAACAAATTTACCATTACTCACATTAACAATCCCAGAAACGTATTCACCATACTCAAACTTAAATAATTTACCATCAATTTCAGAATTTATGGGCAAATCAGGTACTGACAAAAACTTCAAATTTCCAGGGATGATTTTGTTTTCACACACCGAGGAGTACAGCTGATCACCAAGAAACACAACATGGTCCAAGTCTGTTGCGTCCCACTCAAAAACACTACGATCCGTGTGTTTAGCCAAACTCACCAGGGCTATTGCCATGCACTGCACACCTCTGTTTTGAAGCTGCCGATCTCCTTGATGAAAAGATCCCCTTACACAACGTTCTGTGTCAAATCTGTTACAATTGTTTTCATTTAAAATCACTGGAGATGATTTTTTTTTTAAATTACTGCCCTTTTTTCCAATTTTCAATGAATTTTTGCATTCCATT
>JAUDJI010000834.1:0-12436 GCA_037389245.1 Oryzias sinensis | reverse complement strand
TTGACAATAAAAACATCCTGATTCTTTTGTCTTCATTCCAGAGTTTGAGTGAAATCTGATGAAGAAAAGTGGGAATAATATGAGGGAAGAACTGAGGCAGTTTTCCTGGAACTCCAGAAATGACAGAGTTCATGTTTACAGCAGAAACATCTGTCAGTCAGTCTGTGTCATTTGGACTTTCTGCAGTAAAACAGCTTCATTCCAGTCAAATGAGAAGTTTTCCTCCAGATTTGATCCAAAAGTTTTTCTACTTCAATGATTCAAAAGCTGAAAACACCAAAGGTCTATAGTTTTCAGTGGAATCAGCTGCTCAGACAAAACACTGAACTGGACTGAAGCTGAAAGACAATCTTTACATTCTGATCATTCTGATAAATATTCATCTCTGTCTCTTGTCTTTTTACAAATGACATAAATCTCTCAGTTCATCCAGATTCTAAAGGATGATGAAGGTCACATGTCAGGATCAACTTGTCACGTTGCAAAAATCTAACCATGAATATCTTGTTTCTCTGGATCAGCTACAACAATGTCAATGAAAAGAGTTTTCTAAAAGCTGACATTCTCCAAGCAGCAGCATCTGTCTTTCATGCAGCATGTTTGAACACATTCATCTGTCATTGAAGAGGCCAGGCTTGAACTGCAGCTCCTGTTCTGCAGAGCTAGAACTTTTTATATGGGGGAAGGGGGGCAGAAGACTTTTAAAGGGGCAAATGAGGACAGCTGAGTGGAAGATTTTTACAATTGAAAAGATCAAACATAAAGATTTCTAACAGTATTGCCTTTATTTAATTTTAAAACATGAACTTGAACAACATGAACAACATAAAAATGGGGAAACAAAAGCAGGCATGTCTGAGAGCCTGAGGCTGTGAGCCGAGGACAACCATCCTCCCAGCATCCACCTCTTCACCCTCCCAAAGCAGAGGTTCACCCCTCCCACAAACATTCATTAAAAAGCACAATTTTTCAACTCCTCAACTCTTCTTGTTGGTTGAGTTAAACCTCAGTGGGCTTTCAGCTGATAGTGGCTCTAGTGATTTTCATGTTTGTCTGTGAGACATTCATGTCCTGAACCATCAAAGACACTGGAAGATTCCCCTCTGTCTCCATGGGAACAACGTTTGTGAACACCAGGTTGAGACTAGTGGGAAAACCTTGAGAAGCTTTTATTTTAAAAGAATATGCAAAATTTGTTGTAGTTTGATGGTTTGGGGATTGCCAATTTAATGGAAACATTAAGGCCGGAAAGTTTTTTATATATCAAATATCTAAAAAAAGAAATAAATACCATTGCAATAATGTAGCTCAAAGATACCCAGATTATTCTTCAATGATGATTCCACTTAAACCTGAAATAAAAGTAAACCCCAAATTAAAATGAAAGCTCAGAATACAGCAGGGGAACATGGTGGTGGTAGCTTGATGGTTGGCCAGTTTTATCCATAAAGTCTGTTTAGTTTTCCTTCTTTTTTTTTAAAGAAACTCTGCAACCAATTAATCAGTTTTAAGTTCAGGAGTACTTGGGTTCTGCTGCAGAACCATAACCCCAAAACACCAGAAGGTCCACCTCTAAATTGAAGTTCTGGTACATTCCGGTCAAAGACTAAACAGGAATCTCAGTCAGATTCTGTTTCTGGACTTGAAACAGCCCTGCTGGCCCTGGCCTGGGTGGCGGGCTTGGTCGCCCAGGCGGCGGTTGTTCCCTGCCGGTTCCCGTGTGGCGTTGGGGGGATTCCGGCTGCCGCTGCTCCTGCGGTGGGGGTCTTGGGGTGGGGATGGCTGGGCACTCTCCCTCCTTCTTTTCACGTTCCACCATCCATTTTAGAAGAACATAAACACTCACCTGAGCACAGGTGTTAGCTCACCTTGGCACTAACAGTTTGCATGACTGAATGACTGAAATATTTCACACTAGTTGGTTTTAAGGCATAAGTATGCGTGTGAACACTATCTGTTTTGTGTACATGTCGACAGGTGGACATTTTTGCAGTTAGCAGGTGTGTTTATAACATTTGAGTGTGTGTGTGGACAGGCTCTGCTTTTTTTTTACTACATTTGAACTTTACCATAATGATTAACAACCAGTAAACTTGTTGCTTTATGCTGCTTCATGGTCTTATCTCCCTTCAACTCCTATTATCACCCCCTACCCCCCCCTCTCTCTATCGTCCCTCTCTCTTCTTCCCCTCTTTCCTTTTCCGTCCGGTCCAACACCAAAGATTTTCAGACATGATTGAAATTAATAAAGTTTGGCCTCAATTACAAAAGGGGTTTATCCAGACATACCTTTGGTTTGTCAGAAGATTCATAACCCCTCTTGTTAAAGTAAAATCTGTCCAACACAAGAGGCCCTCAGCTCTCATCTGTCTGCCCAGCTGTTGGACAGGACAAGTTAAAAAAAAATTAAAAAAAATAAAAAGGAATAACACGTCAATGTAAGGGTGGGGTCATCTAAGATAGCACAAGGGTTAAAAGCAATTCGGACACACCTGCTCACTACTTTTCTCTTTCGGGTGTTGTTCATATGGCACTTGACAAGAAAACAAAGTCGCTCATTACAGAGTGGCCTTTTCTTGTGGCCAGACTAAGGCACACCTGTGCAATAATCATGCTGTCTAATCAGCATCTTAATATACTATACTTGATATACTATACTAATATAATGCCCTTAATTCTATTACAGAGCTATTTGAATTATTCACAAAGCTAATTTTAGAGATCAAACAAATGACATTTTTATTAAGTCAGGCTTATTAAAACTTAAAAATTGAATTGAATTGCAGACCTTATTAGTTATGTTTAAAGCCAGAAACAGAGATTTACCAGAAGACCTACAAAAGCTTTTTATTTTTACCACAGGATATGAAAATCATAGGAGAAAATTTGATTTCAAACAACAGATTGCTCGAACAACATTAAAGCAAAAGTGTTTGTCTATAGCAGGGCTAAAAATGTGGAATTCCCAGGAGAATAATTTAAAAAGTTGTCAAAATATTATTCAATTTAAACAGTTGTATAAAGCTAAAAAAATTTGTTTGTACAAACTTGACTGTTGAATGGAATTTTTGGAATGTATGTATTAAATGAATGGAATGTATTTACTGTGTAGTTGAACTGTATATTGTGAAATCTGAGCACAGGTGATGGTGTGAGAAATGTAAATATAATGTTTAAAAGGGAGCAGATAATTATAAGAATTGTGTTTTTCAATTCTGCTCCCTTCTAATCATGAAAATCTTCAATATGTAAGAGAAACATGTAAACATTTGAACATCAATTTTCATGAAAGGAACAAATAAATAAATGAAATGAAAAAAAAATCTATGGCACACCTGTGAGGTGGGATGGCTTGTCTTGGCAAAGGAGAAGTGCTCACTGTCAGATAAATGCATCTAGACATTAAAGAAAAACACAATTATAAACAACAAACCACAACAAGAATCAAGTTTCTCCTGCACGAGGGAGAGGAGCAAGAGTGACAGAAAACGTCTACCACGCTTCTCTTCTCAAAGGTCTGCCTCTCCCAGTGCACCTTTTATTAAGAACACACATGGTAAGTTACAATTTCAAGACAAAGAGAAAAAGTTCATTAAGGGGTGTCATCAAATGACCCCTTTGGTTGGATTCTAAATTCAAACAGTATTCCTTATCAGCTCAGGACAGTGTGTCGTAAAACCCCCTCATCCTTGCTGGGATGAGAAGCACATGAAGAAACACACAACTGTTTTCAGAAAACGAGTTAACATTTAAACTAACATGTCTATGAAGACTCTCATTCATCCAGGTTGGTTCCATTGTAGAAGGTTTAGGGGATGTCATCTGGACTTGGTTGTATGAAACTGTACCAGATCCCAACATACAGGAAAACAAGACAAGAAGGAACAAGAGCCGAAACGGAACAGTATTTCAATTCCCTATATCTCAGGCCTGTCTGAAAAACTTAAAAGGATTTTCAAACAACATAACATCCCAGTTCATCTCAAACCAGTCAATACCCTCAGACAAAAACTGGTTCATCCAAAGGACAAAATTCCCAGCTACAAACAGAGTAATGTTGTGTACTCTATCCACGGCAAAGAGAACTGCAATGAAGAGTATATAGGAGAAACCAAACAACCTCTACACAAGTGGCTTTACCAACATCGCAGAGCCAACCCAAGTGGACCTGAGTCTGCAGAAACCTCCACCTGAAGGCCACAAACCACTCTTTCGAGGACAGTGAAGTCCGAATTCTAGCCAGAGAGAAAGGATGGTTTGAGCGAGGAGTGAAAGAAGCCATCTTTGTCAAGAAGGATAAACCTTCTCTTAATAAGAATGGTGGTCTCAGGTTTATTCTTCCATCCATCTACGGCAGTGTTTTGAAACCTAAACAAACCAAACCAGTTCCACCTGAGTCTTTAACCGCTGAAAGAGACGACCAGTTTGGAGAGGGAGTCACTGACTCCCCAACCCCCAGCTGAGGACAAAGGACTATTAACGACCCAAAACCATGTAGGCTAAGTGGACAACACCTCCAGTTTCAGGTCTGACTCCTCCCCCATGAGCGCATATATACCAGCTCTTAGACCAGCTATTTCAGAATTGACAAAGCCTCTTGGATAAGAGGCGAAACGTCTTCCAACTTTAAAACCAAGTCCAGATGACATCCTCTAAACCTACTACAATTTAAACTTACATTTAACCAAATACATTTAAACAATGATAACAATAAAAACAATTTCCTTCACACTCACTATCAAAGATTTAGACAGATTTGTGAACAATATTTCAGAGAATGGTTATTTTGTGTATGTGGAAAATGTTTCACATCTTTGAGTTCATACCATAAAAAATGGGAGCAATAACAAAAGTGTTGCGTTTATATTTTTGGTCAGTGTAAATAATAAAATTGCAAACACATTGGTGTAGATTTAATGTATTTGTTCTGAAATAAACCGCCAAGTTATTAGTTTAATGGTTTATCACCATTAGAGACATGGATGCTCCTATGTCGTTCTTTTTTAACCATGAGAAATCTGTTTCTAAGAAGAAACAGATGGTCTGTCACGCTTCCATGGTGGACTGTTACTATGAGTCCATCTGCCATGAGAACTCTTGTGGTGGTTTTGTACAGTGGCCTCTCAGGAAAAGAATATTGTTACAGCGACTGTGCGGCTCAGCTGCTGGAGAGACTTCCATGACTGACTGATGCAGACAGGGACTTTTTGGATTCCTCGATCTCCAAGGAAAATTGACTGCTGCTGTGGGTCAGATGGCACTCGGGAGGTCTTCTTGTTTGGATGGTCTGCCGGCTTATTTTTATTAACACTTCTGGAAGTGCCTGGGCCCCGATTTACTAGTGGTGTACAAGGCTTGCTCAAAGACTGGATCATTACCTTTCTCATGTTGTCATGCCGTTCTCTCTCTTCTCCCTAAAAAAGGGACTTAACTCTCCTGAAAAACTGGTGACCGCTTGCTTTGCTCTGTATGGACTATAAGTTGTTTTCAAAGAATGTTTTGGGTGTGATCATTCACAGAGATCAGTCATTTTGACCGATCTATTATGGACAATCTTTTTCTCGTACGTGATTTATTTGATGTATGTAAACACTGTGACACCTCAATTGGACTGTTATCTTTAGGAGAAAGCTTTCGATAGAGTTGATCATTCTTAATTATTTTCTGCCTTAAGTGCTTTTGGTTTTGGAGAGTGTTTTACTTCTTTGTTGGCTCTTCTGTATAAGGAGATGTTGATTATCTGTGTAATGTTCTGGATGTATTCCAAAAAGCTTATTCAGCTAAGGTGAACTGGGGTAAGAGCACAGCTCTTTTGTTGGGACATTGGTCAGGCTCCACGTTGCCTATTTTGCCTGGGAATCTTATTTTGGGAACGGAGGGGGTGACGTTTTTAGAAATTTATTTGGGCAGTGACGGTTTTCAAAAAAAGAATTGGGAGGGTGTCATGGAGAGAGTGTGCCAGACTGTCTAAATGGAAATACCTGCTAAATCAGCTTAATTTCAGGGGAAAAGTTCTTGTTGTCAATAACTCTGTTGCCTCAACACTTTGGCATAGTATGATGTTGTTGCCTCGTCCTGCAAGCCTCACCTCTGCAATTCAAAAGACTGTGATGGATTTCTTTTGGTCTGGTCATCATTGGCTAAGAGCTGTTGTTCTCTACCTGCCAGTTGAGGAGGGCAGTCAGGGATTGATTGATGTTTCAGCCCGTGCAGCCGCCTTCAGACTGCGGACAGTGCGGCATCTGCTTTACAGTTTTGGACTGCCGTGGTGGGATACTGCTTGTGTGCTGCTGAGAAAAGCTGGGGGTTATGGATTTGACAAACATTGTTTCTGCCCCAGCTTCATACCTTGGACCTGACTGGACTTTCAGCCTTTTACTGGTCTGTACTACAAGCCTGGCGACCGTTGCTCTACAACAGGGAAATGGGTTCAACACTTGGAACATGGTTGTTTGAGGAAGCTATTTTTGGAAACGTCCTCATTCAATTCCATTCAATTGTATTTGTATAGCCCAAAATCACAACAGTCATCTCGATGGGCATCAAAGTAAAACATGAACTCAAAAGGATCATGAATACAAAGAGTTCAATAGGAAAATACTAAAATGAACTAACAAACTGACTAAGCTATACTGGCATCCCTGCCCTTAGACCCCCCTTCGCGGTAAGGAAAAACTCCTAAAAAAACGGATTCCGGAAAGAACGAACAAACCTCAGGGGTGCCCACATGAAGGAGGGATCCTCCCCCAGGCGGACAGGCGATCTTAATCTACAACTACACATATAAAGTCCAGCAGACGAACTTCATCCAGCCGTGGTTGGGGGGACAGTCAGGGGCGCGAGTCGAGCCTGAGACAGGAACCACAGCCAGGTGTAGGAGCAGGAGCAGAGACGAGGTACACGGTCAGGTACAGAGCAGAGACGAGCTCCCCACTCCCCAGGAGGGGAGAGGGAAAGAGTGACAATACATGAATCGCACTGCACCAAACAGAGGCATGGAAAACTAAATGATAAATGATGATCGAAAATAGAGGAGAGGAAGGGTAGAAGTAGATGAGAAACGAGGACAGAACCCCAGTGCACCATAGTTACCCCAGCTTCAACTTCTAGCAGCCTTTTAAAACAAATAGTTATTGTTATTAAGTTTAATTTAAACACATTAACATTAAGTTAAATAATCTCTGAATATTAACTAGTCTGACAATAAGCCTTTCCAAAGAGGAATGTTTTCAGTCTAACTTTGAATGTAGAAACTGAATCTGCCTCTCTTAGGCCGCATTTACACTGCAGGTCTTGATGCTCATATCCGATTTTCTGACTATATCCGCTTTTTTTGACGACCCGCTTACATCATCTTTTAAAGGTGACCCGTATCTGATTTTTGCATTTACACTATACAATGCTGAAACTGTCAAACGTGGACGTTCTGAGGACTACGTAGCAGTATTTCCGCCTTCCGCGGACCTCTTTCTGACTTTTGTGATTGCGGTTGTCATGGAGGCAAGGCGGCGACGGAAGGAGGCGTTGCCCTGGGCGCTTCTGACAGGAGAGGAAAAAGGATGACTGCTCGGCTCTCTCTGACTCTGAGTTTTGAATGAGGAAGTGTTTGCAGACGTTGTGCTGTCCGAACAGTTTAATCCATGTGTTGAACCTTTTCTGCGCGATGACTTCTCTTTTCCGACCGTAGTCAGAAACACACGGGAGATTTCCTCTGGGTTCTCTTTTCCGTTCTGAACCCTCAGCCTCCAGAGTGGGTTAAGAAAGACTCCAAAACTTTTGGACGAGACACCTTATTTTTAATTTACAGTTCTCCGACAGTCCCCCGCTCCGCGCGGCAAGCACGCACACACACACGGTCCCCATCATACACGCCCCCCAAAGAAATAAACGGCTTCTAGCCTGTTCCATAGCAACGGTGTCCCGGTTGATTAGCTCTTATTCCCGGTCCGGGACCGGACCGGGAATAAGAGCGGTTTCCGACTACGGTCTGAATCCTGAGGCTGGAAGGTAACACGCTGACAGCAGAATCTGCGCACAAAAAGCACCTTAATAAGTCATGTGATCTCATGTTAATTAATTGTACTGCTTGAACTCTAATATGTCTAAGTTAAAGGCTGCAGATTTTCTCATTTTTAGAAAATTAAGATAAATGATACAGTGTGGATTTACTATATATACCATGCATTTAACAATCATGACTCTGACTGTAACTTCCGTTCCGTTCTACACTTAAACCCAAATCTGTCCAGACAGGCAAAGGGAATGGTATCCCACAATTCCTTGCGCTGCAGCAGATCTAACGGCAGCACAAAAGTTACACCCACGTAATTGAATTAATTTGAATAAAAGTAAAATAAATGTCTGATAACTATGTGTTATTTTTAAGTTGACTGAACTCAAAAAAAGATTTATCTTAACTGAAGCAAATAATTAGGTTACATCAATGTAAAATAGTTAATCTTTCCAGCATCCATACGTGGTCTTAACACCCTCTCACGCTGGAAAAAGTATTATCTGGGCTTCTTCATCCACTAAATCATCTTCAAATGGACACACCATGCTGCGTCACCTCTCTGAAACCAAACTAACATTCAACTAAACCTGCTCCAGACCAGGTTGTGTTCAGAGCTTGAGTTGCTAAGCATACCTTGAAACATTTCTGCCATGGCTGACGAGAAAAGACCCAGACACTGAAACCCTCAAAGATCACGCTCAAAGCCTGTTGGCAATGACGGATTTTATTGCTCTTGAAGATGAAGGGGAATCCGTGGAGTTCCACAGGAGTCTTTGACGAGGAACTGACCGGGAGGTAAGTATTCCTCTCGTTGTAGTGGAGTTCTTGAGGTGTGGTCTCGGAGTTGGTGGAGTGTGGCTCGTGGCTTGGCGAGGCAGGAGGGCTTGGCGTGGTGATGAATGGAGTGATTGTGGCGGAAATTGGACCAAGACAGGCATTTGGTTAATGAGGTTTGTCCTAAAGACAGGAATGACAACTTGAGTCAAAAGTTCAATCATAATGAGAGGTTCACTACAAAACGAGGAACATGAGAAACACATGAGACCAGGTACTTCACAATTTAACTGGTGAGGAATACTGGAAATCAGCCATCTGATATAGTGCAGGGTTGATGATGGAAGTGCCAGCAGGTGAGGTCTGAGGTACAATCAGTGGGAGAAGTGGAAGCAAAGTGAGGGGGAGAGGACTCCCGGGGGTACCATGACAATACCTTTGGTTTTGGAACGGGTATGTTGGAGATCTCTGTACAAAGCTCCCGTTGAGAAACGGGTAGGTGACCTCTGGTGGAGGGTCGTACATGGGATCCTAGCCACAGACAGATATCTGGTGCACCTTAATCCTGGCACTGGGGATGGGTGTCCGTTCTGTTCTATTGCGGAAACCATGGAACATCTTTTTTGCAGTGTCAATGTTTGACTGGACTTTTTTCTCTCATGTCCTGTCAGCTACTCCGTCCTCCCCCCTCCTTCCTGTTTTGGACGCGACCATCTGCACCCACTTACCTCATCATCTCTGCCTTCTTAAGCTCCTCCTGGATCTTCAGCCGGTGCCAGTTCGTTGTTCCTCCTATGGTGCATAGTCTGGTCAACTCATGTTTATGAGTCTTGTCTCGCTACTCAATGTTCATTGTGCGTCTCGCTCTGCTTCAGGAAAGAAAACCTGTTGGAAACTCACCTGGTCGCAGTCCCCGGACGCCACAGTCCCTCCTCTGGAAATCCGCTTCAAGATCCCTCCAGCCAGCCGCCGCTCCTCGCCTAGGAAGAAGCCCGTCAACTTCTGTCCCTTCATTAAATCTCTTACACTTATCTTTGTGTTCTAGCCTCATTCCGGGTTCCAGCGTTTGGGTCATTCTGAACTTTCGCCTCAACCATGACAGAACGAACTGGCCAAACGCCTGACCCAGCTGACCCTGAAGGGCTTCGTCATGCCGTAGCATTCCAAGGTAACCTATTAAATCGCCAAGCTGATGCTCTAACTCAGATGTCTACTGCCCAGCAGGAATTATTCCGCCGCCTCGACGGCATCACGCAATCTTGAATCTATGGATCTATCTATGGATCTGACTGGCCAAACTACTAATCCTGCAGCCGTTGCTCAATCCTCTGTTTCCGGCAAAAATGCCACTTCCGCTCCACCTTTCACCTTGGAAAATGTTCGCCTACAGCCGGAATCTTTTTACGGTGATGCTGAAGCCTGCGGAGGGTTCCTACTTCATTGCCAACTGATATTCCAACAAGCTCCCAGGTATTATCAAGCCGATCACAGTCGCATTTCATTAATCGTAAACTCTCTCCACAGTAAAGCCCTTCAATGGGCTCAAGCTTTCCTGCCCGCCCATCCTATCACGCATCTCCCTTTTGAACAATTCATGGGAGAATTTCGCCTCGTATTCGACCAACCTCGAAAGCAGGAAGAAGCCACCCGGTGGTTACTGAGTTTCAAACAAGGTAACCGCCCGGTAAGCAAACATCTCATTGACTTCCGGATCTTAGCAGTCGAAGCTGGATGGCCAGACCCTGCACTTAAGGGAGTTTTTTACCAGTCACTTAATGAATGCATTAAAGATCACTTATGCACCCAGCCGGAGGCTGACTCTTTCGAAGAACTTGTCAAGGCTGCCCTGAGGTCTGACATCCGCCTCCGGGAACGCCACTCGGAGCAGAAGCGTAAGCCACCACCGTCTCCTGTTAATCCTGTTTGCTATTTACCTGTTGCAGCTCCGTTGAACCCTGATGCTACTACCTTGAAACCAGATGAACCCATGCAAATAGGTCATTAAAAGCTCTCTCTTGAGGAAAGAAAGAAACGCTGTGATGAGGTGTTATGCTTTTACTGTGGGCAGGTTGGTCATCAGGTCTCTCAATGCAGTGTTCGTTTAAACTCCAGACCCCCCCGTTAAGTGACAGGCCATGGGGGGAGTGATTCTGAAACTTTTCAAGTTTCTAAGTTTTTATTCGTTCCTGTCAAGATCTGCAATCAGAACCAAGTTCAGTCATTCTTCATCTTCTTGACCGCTTATTCCCTTTCGGGGTCACGGGGTTGCCGGAGCCTATCCCGGCCAGGCAAGGGATGCCCTGGACTGGTCGCCAGTCTGTCGCAGGGTGGATATCCTCAATCACACATCCATTCACTCTCACACTCACACCTATGGACAATTTAGAGTTGCCAATCAACCTATGAAGCATGTTTTTGGACGGTGGGAGGAAGCCGGAGATCCCGGAGAAAACCCACGCATGCACGGGGAGAACATGAAAACTCCACACAGAAAGGTCCCCCATTGATGTTGTGTTTTTCATGTCCCCCAGCCGGGACTTGAACCGGGGGCCTTATTGCTGTGAGGCAAGAGCGCTAACCACTGCGCCACCGTGCAGCCCCAGAACCAAGAACCAAGTTTATGAATTCAAAGCTCTTGTTGATTTTGGGGCTGAGCATAGTTTAATGGATCAAAGTCTCGCTCATGACCTCTCTCTCCCTGTCAAAGTTCTTGACAACGCTGTTAATGCTGCGGGTCTGGGGGGTAAACAACTTTCACGCATTACAAAGCGCACCGGTCCTGTTCTCGTTCTTACCTCTGGTAACCATCGGGAATACCATCATTTTTTCATCACTCAGTGTCCCCAGACACCATTAATTCTCAGATTTTCTTGGTTACGGACGCATAATCCTAGAATGGATTGGATTTCATCGCGCATCACTAACTGGAGCACAATCTGTATGACTAACTGCCTGCAGTTGGCTGTTCTGCCCACCAAAATACCTGACTCAGGTCCTGATAAGGAAATTGATCTGTCTAACATTCCCACCTGTTATCACAGTGGTTTCCAAACCTTTTCTGCAGGGCCCCCCTTTCTGAAGATTAGAATATTTTCGAGCCCCCCCACACTGACACAAACATACAAATCCTTACTTTCTAAACTCCCCCGCGGCCCCCTGCAATACCTCCGCGCGCCCCCTAGGGGGGTGCGCCCCCCCAGTTTGGGAACCACTGTGTTATCATGACCTACGCTCCGTCTTCAGTAAATCACGGGCCTGTGCTTTACCTCCACATCGGCCATACGACTCCATCGAATTACTTAATGGTGCTCCCCCCCAAGGGGAAATTATATAATCTTTCGGGTCCAGAAAAGAGCTCCATGGAGAACTATATTCAGGAGGCTCTTTCCCTGGGTAATATTTGTCCGTCTTCTTCTCCAGTCGGCGCAGGGTTTTTTTGGGGGGGAGAAGAAGGATAAGACGTTACGGCCGTGCATAGACTTTCAGGGATTAAGTCAGATCACCGTCAAAGAGATTCATGTTTCCACTCCCCAAACTTCAATTAAGCCTTTCCCCCCCTAAACCTCCTGCCTGCACCTTGCAGGTTGCGCTCAAGCGTCATGGACCAAGCGCCTCTGGCTCCGACAGCAGGCCAAGCTCAAACGCCAC
>JAUDJI010000833.1:0-12436 GCA_037389245.1 Oryzias sinensis | reverse complement strand
GGTAATTCTAATCCTCCACAGCTTTTTGCAGATTTTAAAGTTTTTAGACTAATTCTTGCAGGTTTATTGTTCCATAGAAAGCTTGATATGGATGAGTCTAATGTTTTGAACCATTTTAATGGCGGTTGTGTGGGAATCATTGAGAAGAGATAATTAACTTTGGGTAAGATTTTCATTTTAACCGTGGCTACCCTGCCCATAAGGGACAGAGGCAGGTTGGTCCAGCGTGTTAGGTCGTCCTGTATGCTTTTCAGTAATGGGGTGTGGATTAGCTGCACCAGTTCTGAAAGTTTGGGGGGAAAGTAGATACCCAGATATTTGATATTTCCTGTTTTAACTGGAATTGTGAGTCTTTGTTCCATATTCCTGTTAAGTGGTCATAAAACAGACTTATTCCAATTAATGGAATAGTCTGATATGGAGGAGAATTCGTTTATGATCATTGCTGTTTCATTTACAGAATGTAAATTCCTTAAAAACAGTAATATGTCGTCTGCATAAAGACTAATTTTATGATGGCTGTGTGTCATGGTTTGAGTTTCTTTTGTATTGGTTTTTGCTTTCTGTCTTGTTCTGTCATGGTTAAGTTCTGTTTCCTGTTTTATTTTGAAAGGTTTCCTGTCTTGTCTTGTTTCTTGAGTTTTACTTCCTTTGGTCCCCATCTGCCCTGATCGTGTTCACCTGTGTCTTGTCTGCCCTGTCTATATATAAGTCTTGTCTCTGCCTTCCTCCTGTGTTGGTCCATTATTCCTGTCTTGGTGTTCATGTCATGCTGTATAGTTCCATATTCCTCGCCACGCTCTCGTTTCATGTTTCACGCCACGCCAATGTAAGTTTTGTTTTGTTCTGACATCCTGCTCTGGAGCGCTTTTTGTTTGTTTTTGTGAATTAAATCCATTAGACTCTGATCCTCATACCTCCGCCTCTGCATCTGGGTCCAACCGGTTCTCGAGCCACCCTCCACCGTGACACTGTGTCTGGTTTTTATTCCTATAATGCTCTCATTCTGTCTTATTGCTGCAGCTAAAGGCTCAATGAATATAGCAAAAAGAGAAGGAGAGAGTGGGCAACCCTGTCTGGTTCCTCTTCCAAGAAAAAACCTGTTTGAAGTCTGTTTATTAGTTCTAACTGATGCATTGGGGTTGTGATATAATATTTTGATCCAATTGATGAATGCTTCTCCAAAACCAAACTTATGGAGGGCAGCAATAAGGAACTTCCAATTTACTCTGTCAAAAGCTTTTTCAGCATCCAGCGATAGTACCGTCATTTCCTGGTTTTCAATGGTGGCAAAGTCTATTATATTAACTAGTCTACGGACATTATCATCCGAGTGTCTACCTTTGAGGAATCCAGTTTGGTCGAAGTGAATTATGTGAGGAGTAATTTTTTCTATTCTCTGTGCTAGTGCTTTGCAGATAATTTTTACATCTGCATTGATTAAAGAAATAGGGCGATAGCTTGAAGGACTAGTGGGATCTTTGCTTTTAGACCACACAGGTGATTTAACACTCTCAGTCTCTTTGGCTCAGAGCCAAGTCCATGCACATTCCAGCTAACGATGTTAAGACTGTTCATAACTGCTCTGACTGAAAAGGTGTAAAGCTAAGTGATGCGTGTGTGCCAGTCCGTGTGCGCGTGCCCGCACTGAGAAGCGCTGTGCATGTGTGCGCGTGAACGTTTTCTGGCTGTGTGAGCTGCGTGTCGCGTGCGTCCTATGAGAGCCTGTGTGAGGTATTTGCAGTGTGTCGGCGTGTGTGCGGGATCGCATGTGTACGCCCATGTGTGCGGTTGTGTGCGCGCGCGCCCGTTCCGTGCATAAATAAATACTTACCGAGGATGAGTTGCTTCCAGGTGATTTACATATGAGGAGGGGGGAGAGGGGGGGTGGAGAGGAAAGGAAAGAAAAAAAGAGATAGAAGGGAAAACGACAACAACAAAACAACAACAGAAACATAAGTGGGACTAAGGTGAAGAGAGAAAAAAAAGACTGTTTTCCTGAGATCGAGGTGTGGATTATTGATGATCCGGTTTTCCATTCATTGAAGTTAGTTTAGCGGGTTTCTTCTGGGCAGCGCAGATGTTCTCACCGCGGATCTGAAAGCCTTCAGCACAGCCAGGGGGTGATCTCCGGGTCCCGGAACAGCCGGCCGTCCACGTAAAGTTTCTTAACGGCCACAACCGCTCTCGAACCAGCAGCAAGATGTTTCCTCCTCAGCGGGAACAGGATCTTCCTTCCACGGAGGATTTCTGCCGGGAACTGGTCATTCACGCTGAAATGGGTTCCTTTCAGCTCTCGGCCTCCGCCCTTCACCAGCTGCTTTTGTTTGAAATGTTCGAATTTAGCAACAATAGGACGCGGGCGCTGGTGGTCGGACCTTCTTCCTCCGAGGCGGTGAACCCTGTGGAAAGAGATCTTCTGCACCTCCTCCTTGGGGAGCTTCAGGTGGACTTCCAAAAAGACCTCACCGTGGCCTCGGGGTCTTCTCCTGCCTCCTCTGGAACCCCGGAGATCACTAGATTGTCCCTCATGCTCCTCGACTGAAGATCCAGGAGGGTTTCCTTGATGGATCGGTTCTCCTCGGGGAGACGGGCGGTGTCATTGCCCAGAGTCTTCACGGTCTCTCTGAGGGCCTGGTTCTCCGCTGCGAGCTCCCGCACCTGCTGCTGGCTGAATTCCAGAGACTCCCGCAGACCTTGAAATTCTCTATGGAGGATCTCCAGCAAATTGAGGCGGCAATCAAAGCTGGAGAGCTTTTTGTCAATCGAATCCAGGATATCGCTCACGCCGCTGCCTGGAGAGGACGCAGCCCCGGGAGAGTCCTCAGGCCGTTCACGCTTGGCGGAGGGGGTGGTGGTGGCGGTTTTGGGTTTCACCATGACGCAGGTATAGTAACACTTCGTCAATGAATTTCTCCAGGTCCTCCAGGCTGACAGAAGCTTAATACTCTTAACAGGTTATGTTAGTTTGCCAGAAATATTTTAATATGGCGGAAAAATGAAACAAGATCGAAAATGTTTGTTCAAATGCTTACGCGCCGCCAAGTTGACTCACCACACTCGTCTCGCTGGGTCTCGCGATACTACAGCATCACCTCCGCTTGATGATGCTGACGATGACGTTCTTTCTATGGGTCACATCATCAATGCATTTGGTGATGTAGGACGTCACAGTGTCTGTATACTCCTCGATGTCTGTGGTGTTGTTATAGGTGGCTGCTTCTTTGACATATCCCCATTTGTCGTCCCAAAACAGTCCTGGAGAGCAGAAGTGGCCTCCTGTGGCCACACCCTTACTTCTTTCAGAACAGATTTGGTCACTTTCACTCTCTGTCTGTATGCTGGCGTTAGCATCACAGTGAGGTGATCAGAGGCGTCGATGTGGGGGAGGGGGGAAGCTTTGTATGCTCCTTTCTGCTGAGTGTAAACAAAGTCCAAGATGTTGTCACCCCTTGTTGGAAAATGGACAATTGAAATTTCGGGAGAACAGTTTTAAGATCAGCATGATTAAAATCTCCTGCGAGGATGATGAAACCGTCTGGGTGTGCTGTTTGTTGTTCACTGATGGCTTGATACAGTTCGTTCAGTGCCGCATTTCTGTCGCTGATATTGTTAGTTGGTGGTATACAAGTAGCAACTAGCAGGATTGAACTGAATTCCCTCGGCAAGTAAAAGGGGCGACACTTCACGATGAAAAACTAGGGTTGAGCAGTGTTTGCATACTACAGTAGCCGCGGTTACATGGGCAGAATATCTTGATCGGATCAATGGTCGGGTTAAAATTCACCCGTGCACATGGGATCAGAAAACCTTTTTCTGATTAGAACAAACGTTCCCATGGCTCACACTTTCGGTCGGAATGAATCATTTGGGCATACGCAGTAGTGTTTAAAAACTCCCGGATGCGGAAATAGGTCCCGTTGTAAACAAACAGCTGCCACAGACAGACAGCATGTGCAGCAGCTCCGTAATACGAGACAATCTTCCAAACGTGCTTTTATTGATGTCATGAATAGTGTGAAGCGCCTGTTCGCTCCTCGTTTTATTTAATCCGTGTGGTCAGTGCTGGAAGAAGGGTTAGGACAGGCTATAAACACAGGCTAACAACATTAGCCTGATGGACACAAAATCCAGGACCATAAAACACTGCAATCTGCATCTTGGCTGCACGTAAATGTCTGGGAATAACATCAGTCTTTATTTTGTCGGGACACAACTCGAAACACAAATCCACGTGTTTGTTTGAACAGTTTCTAAGGACTGATCGACATTTATTTCTGCTTCCCCAACCTCGCTGCGTGAACTGGCGGCTACCCTGTGAGTCCTGCAGCTGCTAACCCAGAGCGGCGGGACGGATCCTAGTCTGAATTCTCCCACACATAACACAACAAATCCAGCTCCTCTGCTCACTCGGGTGCCAGTGGACCGAGTGAGCGTCGGGGGGCATGAAGCGCTCCGTCCCCGCATCTCCCTCGTCAGGGGTGAAAGAGAGGGGAGAGCCAGCGGAGCGGCGCTTTACGCGGGCCTTCCGCAGACCTGTTTGGTCCCGTATGCGCTCCAAAGCTTTCTCTCAGCAAAACACCTTCTATGCGTGACGTAACCCAGAGCAGTAGTGACACACGATCGGAATGACCGTTTACATGCTACATGATCGGATAAACGATCGGTATAACCCACCTATCTCGATTGGAAAGAAATTCTGATCCGAATGAGTCTGACCGGGGCAGAGTATTCCGAAAGGCGCGTTAACATGACGCATTTTCTTTCCGATCAGGCGTTCTTTCCGATTACTTTTGCCCATGTAAACGCGGCAAGTGGCATCTCGGCACCAAGCGTCTCGGATGTAAACACAGACCCCGCCGCCCCAGGTCTTTCCTCCGTCTACAAGAGCCCTGTCGGCTCTGTAGCATGCTAACTGCTCCAGTTGTATAGCAGAGTCCGGAATGTTGTCATTAAGCCATGTTTCCGTGAACACTAGCACACAACAGTCACTCACTTTTCGATTCGCTGATCTTAGTAGTCGGATGTCATCAATTTTGTTGTCCAGTGATCGTACGTTGGCCAGAAGGATAGATGGTATGTCTGGGCAAGTTGGCTTAGCCTCTAGCCTAACTCGGACCGCTCCGCACTTGCCCCGCTTCTTCGTCCTTGCACACCGCTTCCGACGCCTCCTTGTCGCGAGAGGGGTAGCAGGCGAGTTCGTGGATTAGCTGGCCAGCGTAGCAGTCCGAGTTCCCTTAGCGTCTTTGTTTCAGTTTTCAAAGCTTGGCAGAAGTTGCTTCTCCGAATGTGTAAGAGAGCCTGTGGACTGTACCTATATTTCGACGTAGACTGAAACTTGCAGACAAACACTTAAATGACGAACAAAGCATCGCACTGTCGGGAGAGCGTGAGGTCGCTGTGTCTACATGCGCCACGATCTTCTTAAATACAGAATTGACTTGTCATGTATAAAGACTGTTTTATCTTTGAGTTGCACTTTTTCTTTTTCATACATGTCTATTTTATTTTCAGACTTTAGATGGATTCTAAACCTCCGTAAATCCAAAACAAACAAACAAACATACAATCAAATAAATACATAAGTAAATCTCAAAAAGTCAATCATTGGTCTTGTTGTTACACCTCGGTTACAGGGACACGGTGATTGGCCAATGATTGGCTGCAAAGCATGCTGGGAAACGTGACGTACTGCTATTGTTGTTATGCTACGAGGTAAAGGTAAGTGCATTAGGTAAAGCAGCCAGCTTAAAGTGATATTTTTCAGATTTTCATCGAGACAATAACAGATCGACCATTGTTGCTTTTATTTTTATCCCTATTGAATGCTCCCAAAGACACGGAAGTAGCAGCAGGAAGCGGCTTTTGCAGCAAGATGACGGAGGGCGTACCATATGTGAATGAACGTGAATAATACGATGGATGCTTTTGTGCTTTTTAAAATAAATAAATCTGTTCTCTAAACATCCTCCGTGTCTTCAATGCAATGTAATGAGACACAGACAGAAATGTGAAGGTATCTGCTGTAAATCTATGACGTAAATTAATAACAGGATAAATGGTCGGCTAGTCAGTTAGCATGTAGCCTAATCGCCTTTGAATGTAAAGCAACTGACTGCTAAAGTTAATAAAAGACAAGTCCTGAATATTATTATTTCTATTGGACCCTAAACTAAATATCAGCTGTCTGTCTGTCAACCGACCAGCCAGTTGCCCAAATGCCGGCATGCATCAAAGAGCTCTGCGGTGGAGCTAGTAGTAGCCTAGCAGGAGCTATCGTATGACAAAGCAGCCTAGTTATCATAAATCTTTTGATATTTTTCTTATATTCATTGAGACAGTAATAAAGTGATCATTGTTGTTTTCCATGTTCCTTTTTTGAACGAATATGGGTCACAGAGAAACGGAAGTTACCGCTGAAAGCGGCTTTTGCCGGCGTAAAGAGAGCATATCCTCGTGAATGACTCATGACATGAATAATTATTGCGTTCGACCGGATTAATTATTGCTTTCGCACGTGTTAATCATTTCGAGAAAACGGAATAGTATTTCGAGGGAACGAGATAATAATCTGTGGGAACAAGATATTAATCTGTGGGAACAAGATATATTTTAATATCTCAATGTCAGGACACGGGCTCCGTAAAAAGGCACATTTAACCACAAAGAAAAAAACAGTCTAATTTGTATTTTTTCATATAAACTGACTGTGGTTAGGTTCCTTAAACTCAAACAAATAAGCAACAATGTCAAGTAAGAATATTTTAAAACATTTCAAATAAAATGACTAAAATGAAATTACTTCAAATTTTGACTACTTTAACCCTCTTATGCCTATTCATGCAAATGTTCATCAAACCACTCTGGCTCAAAAATTACCTTAATTTAGCCTCTATTCAAAAGCAAATAGCTGGAAATAAGTTCAGGCAACAAAGAGGTTCAAACTAGTTTTGGTTTAGAAAAAATTAAGAAAATGTTTAGTATTTGTGTTTTATTTTTGGAGCTAGTTGATATAATTATAGTTTCCTCCTTTTTTTGCCAAACTAACCTAATGAATTACACTTTCACAAAGAGAAAACATGGCATATTACTGTAAGGGTTTTCTCATCTTGTTCTTAGTTTATTTATAGGGCCTTTGTCATGCAACATCCATTTTTTTGAGCTTTTAAGTGAATTATAATTTTCATTCATCAAAAACTATGGAGGAGTGGTAGAGAAAAAAATAAATAAATATATACACCATTAAATAATGTGTCGTTAAAAGTTCTACGTTTCGCCAAAACAATGTTTACAGCATGTATGTGTGTGAGGTGACACACAAAACCTTAAAAACGTTAACAAATTCCTAATTTTCTTTAGATCAGCAGTCCTGCTTTTACAAAGTCTCAACATTGCTAAAACAGATCACAAGTATACCCAAAGACCCCAGAAAAGCATGAATAGGCTCTTTAACAAGCATTATTTTTGCATTAGTTCAAATGACCCATGTTCCAATTATTTTTTATAGTTTTTAAAAAAACAATTTATGTAATAAATATTAATAATCTTTATTATTTAAATGAAAATGCTTTTAAAATAACAGTTTACCGTGTTTGTCCAGTTTAATTGCTCCTACAATATTAGGAAAAATGGGAATAGTAAACTCTCCTTCGTCATCCAGGGTCAGATCTCTGAGCTCCAGGGATACTGTAAATGGAAATTGGTGACCATGTTTTAGACCGATGGAATCAAAAACTGAGCCTGGCTGGTAGTTTAATTAACCGTCAAATGGTCCATCTGCTTCACTCAAGAATAATGGGAAATGTATTGAGTCCCTTAAAGCTTTATTCAAAGGACAATCTGTTAAAATCTCAGCTGCTTCAGTCAAACCTAAAAAGAGGGAGAAAAGTGTAAAGAAAGCAGAGAAAACAGATTTCTAGGCTAACGCTCATTTGGTAAAAAAAAGAGTGACCCAAATCTTTTCAACAGTAGTGTATTAAATAATAAATTTACAAATGGAATCTTTTTCATTTTAACACTTAAATGCACATATTTCAACTACAATGTGTAGCAAAGACTGAAAGGCCTAAAGTTCAGATGAACAATCAATATTCAAGAAACTATGGGATAAACTTTACCCTTTTATTACGTACATACCAGGAAATCTTGCTTTTATTTTGCAGCAGCATCCTCATTTAGTAGGTTGAAAACAGAAAGTCACGGTGTTCTGCGCACTACTCAAATAAAATGGAAGCAGCCTTGTATGGAGTCCTATACTGTTCATAATTAAATAAATAAATATTTAATTAAATAAATAAATATGGCCTCATGCAAATACACAATCAACCAATAAATCTCTCATAAATATATAAAAAGATCATGAAATTGTGAAAAACCTGCACACAGATTTTATATAAGCCATTATATTATTCAATATATCTCATTTTGCTTTAAAAACCTCTTCATTATTTTAAAACAGCATTTTAAAATATTCATTTTTAATCATGTGGAATATTATTATAATTCTGTCTTTTTTCAGAAGCTCCTATTTCAAAATCAATATTTTCCAAAGTAGCTTTGTTTTTATTTCATGTTGCTGTTTTTCACAATCGCGTATTTATTTCATGAAGAGCTTTTTCAAGAGAATGAGTCTATATGTCAATCAGTGAAAGTGGGCGGGATCTAAACGCTCATTGGCTCATCCATGGAAATCGACTCATATTCCTCAAAACCCGCTCAGTGGTGTTCCAGTCAGAGAGATGACATGTTTCAGTAATATCTGCACGGCTTTGCTGACATTAGAGATCAAATAGAGACAAACTATCTGTCTGCTGCAGAAGATGCAAACATGGACGACTCTGTTTTTGTAGTTTGAGGGTTTGTCTGGACCAAACCACAGAGGAGCTCCGGTAGTCATTCACTCAGAGCTCACATCGTGTCTCATGTCGGCTGGCAGGAGGCGAGCTAGCGGACCGACAGTCAGACAAGGCAGCTGGGGAAAGCGGAACAAGCCTGCTCAGGCCTCCTGAACTTTATATTTTTCTATTTTCAATGAGACAATGATTATAATAAGGTCCTCTGATTTTTTTTTCTCTCTCTGGGAATATGTTGAACCTTTCCTGCGATGACGTTTCTGACCGTGGTTGGAAAACGCAGCGGAGATCCGGGATTGATTGAGCAATTCTGCAGGCTGCAGCCAGGGCTTACTCCAAGAATCAGGCTCTGTACTTTGGAGGAAACATTTTTTTTATAATTACTTTTCCGGGGGACAAGGCAAACAGACCCTTAACTTGTGCTCACACACACTCGCGCTGCCTGGGCGCTCTGATTTACACGTAATTTATGACGTATTTTGACTGCAGGACCTGAAGTAGAGACTCTCTGGGATGATCTCATGAACTCAAACATGGAAACATTATCATGTGGAACTATTCAAAATAAATAAACCTGATCTTTTAACACTCTCGATGTGCATCCATGCATTGTTACTGAGATAAGCACAAGCAACCGCTCCATGTGGCTATCAGGCTAAAAACATTAGGTGGTAGCTCCTCCCACACGCGGCATGTTGCGTTCAAGGAACTCCAGTTCATAGAAGTTTTGTGGAACTCCAACAACCACCCAGCCTAACTTAGGCCACTACTAGATGTTAATAAGAAGATGAAAATTGCAGAACCGACCACAAAATCACCTGAATTATGTACACTCGCCCAAAGCCACTTTTATCCCCAAATTTAGAACAAAAACTGCCCAATTTCGTGTAACACTGTGGATGTGTTGAGGTGCATACTCCCCCTAGTGTTGAGGGGTGTGCATCGCGCCGTCACGTTTGCTGAAACATCTTCCATCGATGTAGTCAGGCTGCTGCTGCTCATGTCTGAGTAAAGGATTAGCCAATCACAAAAGTGTCTCCGCCTTGTCTGGTTTGATTGACAGATAGACCCATTCTGCTGAAAAAGCTCTTCATGAAATAAATACGCCATTGTGAAAAACAGCAGCATGAAATAAAAACAAAGCTACTTTGGAAAATATTGATTTCGAAATCCAAGGTTCTGAAAAAAGACGTAGAATTATAATAATATTCCACATGAATAAAATGAATATTTTAAAATGCTGTCTTAAAATAATGAAGAGGTTTTTAAAGCAAAATGAAATATATTGAATAATATAATGGCTTATATAAAATCGGTGTGCAGGTTTTTCACAATTTCATGATCTTTTTATATATTTATAAGAGATTTATTGGTTGATTGTGTATTTGCATGAGTTCAAATTTATTTATTTAATTAAATATTTATTTATTTAATTATGAACAGTATAGGACTCCATAGCCTTGTACCTCTTTGTACTTGGAGCCATCTCAAGTGAGTTTTTATCATTCGATTGTTTTTACAAAATACCAGAAAATAACATTTTTTATTCAGTTGGTTATTATTAAAAAAAGTTTTGCAATTTGATAACAGAAAAACTGTTTTTCCCATTCAAGTTATCTGTCTATATACTTTCCTAAAATATTTTAATGTTTTGCTTTGCAAAGATATTACTCCTTCATTTGACACTAAATACATTTGGATAAAACATGTTTTTTAATAGTTTTGATCTGATTTGCATGTAAATCTAATAATTTTAGCACAAAATAATCACACAAAAAACGTATCAAATATCTTGAAACTGGAACTGATAAAAACTTTCCTATTTCTTCAATAAAAGTTGTGTTGCACGACAAAAATGGAAAACCTTTTTTTTAAACATCTTAAATTAAATATCATGTTTATATCTGATTAATTTAAACTTAAATGCAAGTATTTTAAAGATAATTTGAAACAGGGTTTTTCTTTTTGTTTTAAATAGGTTAGGCTAAATGCATCTATGGACCCAACGACATGCTTTTATTGCTGTAATTTATGACATTTAGTGACACATCTCTGAAAAATAAAAAAATTTGTAGAAAAACATAAAAGCGTGAGCATCATATGCACAGGCAAACATATAGGATTCCTGTGCATTTCAGGGTTGTTTTAAAGTTTTCTGAATGGTTTATGAATGTTTTTATGGTCTTAGGCATTCTATTTAACCGATCTGGGTTTAGGATAAGAACCCTTGCGGAACCTGAGGTCTTCCATTGCTGGCCTTATAGTTGTCCCTAAATTGGGGACCAAAACACATCGTTAGTCTTTGTTCCATCATTACAGTCCTTGCCCATGGAACAGTCTACCGGAGAACCTCAGGGCCACAAAGACCGTAGAGGTTTTTAAGACCAGGCTCAAGACCTACCTTTTTAATCTGGGTTTTGACTTTTGTCATTGCCTGATTATTTTACTCATGTATTTAATCTATTTTCCCTACTTATTATTTTTTTTTACTTATTAGGGGGCCATTATTGTTTGTATAAATATTATTTATTTTGTATACTACCCATTTTTTATTATTATTACCTTCATGATATTTAAGGTTATGTTTTAATAATTTATAATATTTTCTCTAAAATGTATGTATTTATTTAATTTCTAATTACTATTATTGTTATATTTTTTATTGTTTTTAGTTTTTTATTATTATTACTATTTTTTATTTTTATTTAATGTGAAAAATAGTTAGAAAATGCCTTTAACTTCTATTACACTAATGGTTTAAACTTAATTCACCAAGCATGTATTATCATCTCAAAATTATATTACATTTGAAGAAAGCACAGCCAAACTATTGTTCTAACAGTTTCTTCTCATACTCCCTTTTTCTGTGCATGTGTGATCTGCTGAGCAGGCCTCAGAGTTATCTTCACTTTAGCCTTAAAGTGCCTTTCCAGCAGCAACCTTTGGGCGTGATTTTCACACCATTGTCCAGTGTATGGTCTTCTGAATTTGCAAATGCAGGGTTTATATACCAAGCCCATCTCTGAGCTCGTTGGTTCGGACTTTGAATGCACTATGTTCATCTGTCTGTCCCCTTCGTGTTTGTGCGAAGTAAAACCTCCACAAAAGATAAGTAACTGTCTCTGAGTCATTATTCATTTATTTCTGTGTGCAAGAAACTGGCGGGGTACGAACCTAATATATAACCTAATATACAGTTAGGTCAGAGTGTTATGTTAATTTTGTCTGTGTTTCTTTTGTGTGCGCCCATCAACTTTGGGAAAGAACAGAGAAACGGCTGCAGCCTGACTGCTGCGCGGGCACGTTGAATAGAGCAGTGCCTGTAGTCAGGGTGCTGCGCGTGCCCGAGTTATCCTTCGCGGAGGGAAGAAAGTGAGGGCAGCGCGCGAGGCTGCACGTGTAGGGGCCTTCCTTTCACGGTGGAATGGAAGTATCGGCTGTGTGCCTTAACTTTTAAAGGTCTTGTGTAGACTGTACATTGGCTGTGTGCCTTGGCTGTGTGCCTAAAACTTTGCGTCGGCTGTGTGCCTGGGGTCGTCTGCCCATGGCCGGTGTTTCGCCCGTGGCCGGTAGTTGGCGCGTGG
>JAUDJI010000832.1:0-12438 GCA_037389245.1 Oryzias sinensis | reverse complement strand
TGGCAGACACACTCTGCCGATGCAGCAGACGTTTTTTTGCCTCGACTTTGATGTCCGATCATTTTTTTCATTTCTTTTTTTATTTTGGCCACGGTCCCAGGTTGTGAGGCTACAGCATTTACGCCGTCTGCCACCGTTTGCCGCTCACGTGCCTTTTTGGCATTAGTAATGCCCACACTGTGCCCTCCACACAACATTTTCTCCTCTTTTCCACCTCGCCAACGATAACTTCTACTTCACATTGAGAGAAGTTACGTTTTTTTGATTTCCTCTCTGTGTTTGCCAAGATTTAGCAAGCCATGAATATTAATTTGTGGGCGTTTCACGGACTATTTATGGGCAACTATGGGCGTGTCATGTAGCCGCAAAAGCTGCGCTGCATTTAGAATCGGTTGCGGTTTATAAAGGGAAAGATGCGTAGGATGTGCGTGCGCACGTTTTTATAAATCCGAATATTTCTGTACGTACGCACGTCCTATGTTTCATCCGTACGCCACTTCTGACGCAAATCCTACGCAAACTTTTATAAATGAGGCCCCAGGTCTTGAGGAAACTGGCAGAGGTTCTGGAAGTACGGAGGGTGGAGGCAGCCAAAGATCATCCCACTAAGACACAGCTTTGATTCACTTTGTTGGAGAAGGGGCTTGAGCACAGAACACCAACCAGAGAGGGACACCATCACTGCTAACACCAGGATGTGACTGGAACTTAAGAGTAGACCTCAACCGTCAGCTCAAGTTCCCACCAGAGATAACTACCACCTCTCTGCGGCCAGACATCAACCTGTGGTCCTCTGCAGCCAAAACAGTAATCCTGGCAGAGCTCACAATCCCTTGGGAGGGAGGAATGGATGCTGCATATGAAAAGAAGAAGGACAAATACACAGAGCTGGCAGCTGAGTGCCAAGATGCTGGGTGGTCAAACATCATCTGCCCAGTGGAGATTGGCTGCATTGGCTTTGTTGGAACATCCACCTAGCTCCTCCTTAGGAAGATGGGAGTGACTGGGTTGAAATTGAAGAAGGCATCCAAGGACATAGTGGAAGAGGCGGGAAAAGCCAGTTTCTGGCTATGGTTTAGGAGGAAGGACAGTTCGTGGGGAAAAGATTGGTCCTAAGGGCATCTGCGGGGGGCGGCAGGGAGACATCTCTGCCGTTGCTCCACCACCGTGAGATGTTCCGGGATTAATGGAGTGAAACATTAATGAAGGGTGGCTCCTGGCTGATGACCCTGCAGCCACCCAACTGGCACCGTCGGAGGTGAATCAGGCGGAAACGCCATGCAGGTAGCTTTTACCTGTGCTTACACCCAACCTGATCTTGTCTTCCATGCATTGTGAGATAAACACAGACACCGCTCCATGTGGCTATCAGGCTAATAACATTAGCTGGTAGCTCCTCCCACACGTGACCTGGTGCGTTCACAGGCTCCGGGACGTAGAAGCTTAGTGGAACTCCGACAGGCTCCCAGCCCAACATAGATCACTACTATATGTTCACGATAAAATAAAAACCGCAGAACACACCCTAAAATCACCCAAATTATGCATACCCATCCAAAGCCATTTTGACCCACAAATTTAGAACCAAAGCCGTCCAGTCTCTGGCAACACTGTGGATGTGTTAAGGTGCATACTCCCCCTTGTGTTGAGGGGTGGGCATTGCACCGTCACGTTCACTGAAGCGACTTCCATCAATGTTGTTAGGGTGCTGCTGCTTATGTCTGAGTAAAGGAGAAGCCAATCACAAAAGTGACTCCGCCTTGTCTAGTTTGATTGACAGACAGACTCATTCTGCTGAAAAAGCTCTTCATGAAATAAATATGTCATTCTAAAAAACAGCAAAGTGAAATAAAAACAAAGATACTTTGGAAAATGTTGATTTTGAAATCCGAGTTAAAAAAAAAAACATAATAATAATGTTCAACATGATTCAAATGAATAATTTAAAATACTGTTTTAAAATAATGAACAGGTTTTTAAAGCAAAATGAAATATATTTAATAATAAAATAACTAATTTAAAATCTGTGTGCTGGTTTTTCACAATTTCATGATCTTCTTATATATTCATGAGATATTTATTGGTTGATTGTGCGATTGCACAAGGTCATATTTATTTATTTATTAATCTTTTGGGGCTCCATACTCAGATACACCAAATGTTCAGAAATGAAGATTCCAAACAGGAAGAAGGATTTAAAAAAAATGTACACAGCACACAAAAAATATGTATAAATACAATTTGGAAAATTTTAAGATCAAGAGAGTAAAATAGATCAAAATGGAAGATGCAAAATGTCTTGGCTGAAAAAAAAACCCCAAGATGTGATAGGAGCAGAGATCAGCTCAGGTAGGTGCAGCGCATCTCCTCTCTATAGCCCTTTGCCCTGGCATTATTGGGGAAGTGAAAAGGAGGTCTTTACTCACAGCACAACAGCCCTGTTGGTCACACAGAGTTTAACAGTACCCACGTTCCCCTACTTAGCTGAGTTTTGCCTTGAACAGCGTGTCACATCCTAACATCTTCTTCTTCCTCTCCCAGTTGCGTCGAGGTCCTCGCTTGCCTTGTTTTACAGTGGGGAACATGCCTCCGTGTAGCGCCTTCCTGCTCTCAGGGTACTTCCTCCTCTCCCTGTCCCTTCCTCGTCGGGGCTTTGCCGTCCCCCCCAACTCCATCCAATTAGTCCTTTTTTGCCCTTTTTATAAACTGTACAAAGCACAGCAAACTGAAACATCCCAGCACAAGTCACTAATAGAATTTTACAAGGCCAAAAAGGATTATTGAAACAAAAGTTTTCTTTTGCACAGCTGGCTTGCAGAATGTGATCTGAATGCTTTGTATAAATCAGTAAATAGATATATTCGCATGGCACATATCTGTAAATAGAAATATGCAAATCATCAGGTGTAAAAAAGGGGTGGGATCAGACAAGAGTTCTCTTTAATACAGTGGTCCCCAACCTTTTTGTCACCGCGGACCGGTACAACGGAAGACACGTTTACCGCGGACCGGTGGGTGGGTGGGGTTGACGTTTACCGCTGCCTATTAAAGGCAGATTTCCCTTTTTCCCTTTTTTAGCGGGTACAGGTTCTCCATTCATTCGCCCGTTTCCCCTTGTCAAAGCAACTTTCTAAAGAAGTTTTTGCTCATTTTGGTTGTTTGGGTTTAATTTTAGCGGGGTATATCATGTTGTGTTTGGTGTCATGACTTTGACGTGCGTTAAGTGTGACGGATTTAACACAGAGAATCCGGTCACTTTTCAAAATAAAACATTTTTTTTCCGGAAAAAACAATAAAATGGAAATTATTTTTTCTTTCTGTGTGTCCCGGTGCCAAAATTTCCCGGTGCCGGTCTGCGGCACGGTGGTTGGGGACCACTGCCTTAATCCACTCCTTTTCAAGCACACTGTCTTGTTTTATTTGTCTATTAAAACTACGGTGTTTATTTTTCATTTGAGTTTGAAATAAAGAAACTGAAGAATCTGAAACCGAAACACACACACAAAATCATGCACTAAATTTAGAATAAAAGTAAGCAACCACCTTCCGACATTAACAGTATTTCTTAAAGGTGTCAGCGTAGTGGAGTTGCAATAGCATGGACACGTCATGCTATACTCTGTTTCCATGTGTCTTAAAAAGACTATCTGTCTCTCTCTTTTTCTCCTCACTGGTTTTCCTCCTTCAGTGTGAAGAGGAGGAGCTGCGACCACTTTCTGACTCAGACACCACAAACAAACGGATGGAAGAAAGACTGTGAGCAAAGGTTTATTTGTCTTCTCCCTCCTTGTTTTTACACAGGAAGGTATCTATAAGAATACAGATAAAAATACCGCATTGAAGAACATAGTCGAACAGAGGAGTACTATCAATGACATCTTACAAACAAAGCATACACTGCAGTCTTTTTTTTTGTTATAATAATAGCGAAATGTTCACTGATGATATTAGAAAAAAAAAACATCCTAGAAAGTTAGAATATCATATCAAAACAAATTCTTCATTTCTACACATTCAATACTTGTGAATTCTTCTAATGAAGTTTCTTAATCAATATGTTATGGAGGCCATCAGCCTGTGGCTCTGTGAACATGAAATAAAAGCTCAGGTTGCTATGGAGTTCATTTAATCATTAGAATTTGACCCCAGGAGTTTCAAAAATCAGAAGCTTATTTTAATATATGCAAATTTTTTAAGGCTTCTCTCCTGTGTGAGTTTTCATGTGTTTTTGGAGATTAGATCTTTGATAAAACCTTTTTTTACATTCTATACAAGAAAAAGGCTTTTCTCCTGTGTGAGTTTTCATGTGTCTTTTGAGACTAGATATAACACTAAAACGTTTAGAACATTCTTTACAAGAAAAAAGCTTTTGTCCTGTATGAAATCTCATGTTTGATTTGAGAGTAGACGTTTCACTAAAACTTGTATTATATTCTGTACAAGGAAAAAGCTTTTGTCCTGTGTGAGTTCTCATGTGTCTTTTGAGATGACATGTCCGACTAAAACTTGAATCACATTCTTTACATGAAAAAGGCTTTTCTCCTGTATGAGTTCTCATGTGTCTTTTGAGACTGGATATTAGATTAAAACTTGTTTTACATTCTCTACAAGTAAAAGGTTTTTCTCGTGTGTGAGTTAACATGTGTGATTTAAGATTAGATGCTTGATTAAAACCTTTATCACATTCTTTACAGGGAAAAGGCTTTTCTCCTGTGTGAATTCTCATGTGTCTTTTAAGAAGAGATATACGACAAAAACTTTTATCACATTCTTTACAAGTAAATCGCTTATCTTCTGCATGGATCCTTATGTGACTTCTGAACAGAGATATGTTACAAAAGCTTTTACCACATTTTTTACAGATATAACATCTTTCATCAGACCCAGTTTCCATGTAATCAGATGGGTTATTAATTATTCTTGAGTTTTTAACAGACTTGATTGAGAAAAGACTCTTTTCTTTATGAGATAGTTTAAAATTCTTCCCCAAACTTGCTTTCTTCAGATTTCTTTTAGCATCAGAGTCACACTGACCTGCTGACATGTGAGAGCTGTCCACACTTTGGACATGTTTTCTGTCTCTTCTCTTCCTCTGATCTCTGTTCTGTGGGTCTGTCTCTTCATCTGTAGTTGATGTTGATTCTGTCTCTTCATCTGTAGTTGATGTTGATTCTTCGTGTTGGTTTCCTTCTTCATCCTGACTATCAGTTACATTAAAGCTCTGCTGATTGTTTAGATCTGCTTCACTGTTCTCCTCTTCCTCATAAGTAGGAATCTCCATCAAGGTATCAGTCTCCTGCTTCAGATCAAGCTGATCTTTATCCTGACTGATGCAGAGTTCCCCTTGTTCCTCTTGAATCTGTGGAGGTTCTGGTTCCTCCTGTTCCATTTTAATCTGTGGAGGTTCTGGTTCCTCCTGTTCCTCTTTAATCATTGGAGGTTCTTGGGTCTCCAGTTCCTCTTCAATCTGTGGAGGTTCTGGTTCCTCCTGTTCCACTCTGAAGTACCTTTGCTGGTTGCAGAGATCCTCCTCTTCAGTCATCCATTGCTGAGGGAGGACTGCAGAAACACAAGAAGATGCCTTTTATATGTTTTGCAGACTTTGACAATTGTTAAGCAACAATTCAAATTTCAAAAGTCTTATAACACTCAATTTCTCAAAATATTACACACAACAAACAAACAAAAAAACCACAACAAACAATATGTTGTTCAGTCTCAGGTATTTAACCCCACACAGGCTTCCCCAGTCTTTCACCCATTACACCAAAGTTCTTTTTATATTAGTTCATTATATACGAAGTCACCAAGGTCACCACCTAACTTTGCATCCTCATCCCTCCATATGAAATCAGACATCAAAGTGACTCACGGGACGTGAGAGTTCTGTCCGTAGGATGAAAGTACGTGGCTTACCGGCTCTGTCCACCGTTGATAGGGTTTTAAGTCATTCCATGCATGTAGGGGTCTCACCCAATTGCAGAAATAATTCCCCGAAAAGTCCATCGTCTTGGTTGGACTTCTCTCCAATGGTACGGTAATCCTTGCCATGTACGTATCCTCCGGCTGTCAACACCCATGTCTCCCTGCTTCACCCTCCTTTTCCTCCTCTTAATTTCAAACTTCAAACTAAATAAACATATAGCCAGGACCATATTAACCAGGGTTAACAAAGGAAAGTCAATACTAAATTTTCTCTTTTCTTTTCAGTAAATAGACAACTCCATACATACATTTACATATGTGGCAATGCTACAGTCTCATTCCGACACAATTTAATATTTTAATTTAAAGAATGTTATTATGGAGTCCTATACTGTTCATAATTAAATAAATAAATATTTAAACAAATAAATATGACCTCATGCAAATACAAAATCAACCAATAAATCTCTCATAAATATATAAGAAGATCATGAAATTGTGAAAAAGCTGCACACAGATTTTAATTTAGCCATTACATTATTCCATATATTTCATTTTGCTTTAAAAACACGTTCATTATTTTAAAACATCATTTTAAAATATTCATTTTTAATCATGTTGAATATTATTATAATTCTGTCTTTTTTCAGAAGCTCCTATTTCAAAATCAATATTTTCCAAAGTAGCTTTGTTTTATTTCATATTGCTGTTTTTCACAATGGCGTATTTATTTCATGAAGAGCTTTTTCAGGAGAATGAGTCTGTCTGTCAATCAGTGAAAGTGGGCGTGATCTAAACAGTCATTGGCTCATCCATGGAAATCGACTCATATTCCTGGATACCTGGATATCCATCACATCACTCCCGTTCTCCAGCAGCTTTTAGGATTCAATTCAAACTTGTTCCCTACACGTTCAAAGCCCTCCGTAACCTGGCTCCTTATTACATATCAAATCTCCTCCATATATCTCCGGCCCATATGATTGTGAGCCATGCCTTCACCCGCTCAGCTCCCCAACTCTGGAACCCCCCCCGACCTCCATGACATTGACTCCTTTCTATTATTAAATCTAGACTCAAAATCTGTTCAAATTTGCCTTTTCAGATCACAAGATTTTCATTCTCTGATTTCATTAATGATTTTAACTTATTTATTCTTTTAAACATTTCGATTTTTTTGTGTTTTTCTTTTGAATATGTACAGTGTCCTTGGGGGTTTTAAAAGGCACTTTCAAATATCGGGCTGGGGAGGATCTGGTACCTCTTATGATGAGGTTCACTTAGGCAGCATACATTAACCTCCACCCCCTGTGTGCACTGCCACACTGCTCCCTGTCTGCTTCATCCCTCCTCCCAACTCATAGTGTATTGATGGACAGATATCTTCCACTTATTGTAGTGTTAGAATTTCACGTTTGGATGTAATATTTATCTGCAGATCTAGCATAAATGTTTCACAGCGTAAATTAATAAACTATTCAAATTAGCAACTCGACACTTGTATCCTCTCACTTTCTCCCTCTTCCTCTTTTACCCCCCCCCCCCCCACACACACACACACTCACAGACTTTCCCCCTCTCCCTCCCCTTTAATAAAAAGAATAAATATACATAAAACACAATATGTTAGAACTACAAAAAAAATTCTAAAAATAATAAATACAAATAATAAATACAAAATACAAATTTACACTATGGCTATGCAAGGATTCATAAACCCTTTTTGAAATAGTAAACCCTTCAGAGCTCATCTGTTTGCGTAGTTGTTGGACAGATCAAGTAAAAATAAAAGGCGCTTTCAAATAAAATGTATTTATATATTAATATTTATTAATGTTCATGTATATAAAAAAACAAGTAACTGCATAGTCTAAAAGTATAATAAAATGCGTTATAATACACGCAATCATGCCACACATACCTATGTGGTGTAGCTGCAGCTGTGGTTTCCAGATGACATCCAGCAGTCTGCGCTGACGACAGAGCTCCTGCTCGTACTGGACGATGGTTCCTTCACAGAGTCTGCAGATTTCTTCAGCAGCAGCAGCTAGTCGCTCGCTGATCAACTCTCTCAGAGACTGAAGGGAGGACATGGTTCCTGCTCCGATCTTCAGCTCCAACTCCCACAAACACCGCCGTCCTCTTCACTGCAGCTCCGATCGATCATCTGCTAGTCTCACAATCACAGAAAAAAGGTCCAAACAGAAACTTTTCCTGAAAGTTCCTGTGATCCTGCAGGAGTCAGTTCTGCTCAGCCTGCAGACCAAACAGAAAAGACTCTGGAAGCTTCCACATGTGAAACTTCAAGACAAAGAATCCAAACAACAACATCGGATTGGTTGACTTTTGGAGGGAAAGCTGCAACAGTCTTCTGTGATTGGTTCAGCCGTCCCTGCCCCCACTAGTCCACTGCACAGGGGGCAACATTCCAGGGGGGGTTGGTAATCTGCTCCTTCTATTGTTTCTGCCCCACTGGCTCTTTCAAAATAAAGGCTTGTTGTAGCAGAAACCTGAATGGAACATCAGAATGGACTCAAACTGCTGCTGGTTTCAAAGCCTCGTTCTCAACTTCCAGCTGAACTCTTCATGAGTTTGAGCGTCTGTGACAAACTCTACAGTTGAACAACAGCAGTGAAAATCTCCATGGATGTCAACTGGGAGAGAATCAACATGAGATTTCCAAGAGTTTCTGCAGGAACTCATCGCAAAGTCAGGAGCTGCAAGGCCTGATGGGAGATCTGGGAAAGGTTCAACACTTGGATCAAACTGTTAGTACAGCACGTTTGCAAACACTTCCTCATTCAAAACTCAGAGAGAGACGAGCAGCCCCCCTTTTCACTCCCTCGTGCGTCCCCTCAGGAGCGCCCAAAGCAACGCCTCTTTCCGTCGCCGCCTTGCCTCCATGACAACCGCAATCACAAATGTCTGTAGGAGGTCCGCGGAAGGCGGAAATACTGCTACGTAGTCCTCAGAACGTCTACGTTTGATAGTTTCAGCATTGTATAGTGTAAATGCAAAAATCAGATACGGGTCACTTTTAAAAGATGATGTAAGCGGGTCGTCAAAAAAATCGGATATAGTCAGAAAATCGGATATGAGCATCAAGATCTGCAGTGTAAAGGCGGCCTTAGACACTTTCTCCATTCTGCTTTGATCCGGGTCTGAACCTGCTTTCCTGCCACCACAACACATCCAATCCCAGCCCAGAACCTGAAGCTGGTTCTGAACATGAAGCCGGTCTTCAGGGACAGCAGGACTGATGAGTTAGTGATCTTCTCAGATGGACTTCAGACCCCTTAGAGCTGAAACTCTCACTTTTCTCTAGGAATCAGCTTCTTGTTGACGACACACTGCTGCAGTCAGGGGAACACACAAGAAACACACACACAAAGACACACAAAGGGGGAGGAGCTTAGCTCAGGCATTGAAGTCATGGTTGAACTCTTCTGGGACTGATTTTAGACACAGAAAGCGCTCGTGTTGTAATCAATAAGATGATTGGTCAGCTTTAGCATCAATGGAAACATCACATGGTCTTTCATTAAAGTCCATTTAGATCATAGTTACAGAAATAAGAACTGATCAGAAGTCATGAATCAATGGATATTCAGAAACATTCAGAATATTTCACTAGTCTGATTGGAATCACTCTATTCAATAGAAACCAGCAAGAAAATGTAGATTTTCTCTCATGACCTCATTATTCATGTGAATTTATCAGCTGTAAGCCATAATTCAGACAAATGGAGCCAGTAATTCCAGAACAATCCTCACATAGATGTTGTGTGTGGAGCCCGTTTTCCTTTAGATGATCCAGTTCTTGGTCCACTGAACCTACAAGGACTCATGAGGAGGACCACACTGGAGCGCCTCCTCTTCCTCCACCTTCCTCTCTGAGGCAGCAGAAGTTCCTCCACCTGCAGCTGGACTCGGCTGTTCTCACAGACCATGTGGCCTAATGGACAAGGCGTCTGACTTCGGATCAGAAGATTGAGGGTTCAAATCCCTTCATGGTTGGAGGCAGAACATTCAGAGACTCCCACAGTGAGACACCTGCTGGCTGTTCTTTGAAACTGCAGCTTCTAGAAACCCTTTCTGTTTCTGTTTTCATCTTTTCAAACAGTTTGTTTTCTTCACATGAAGCCTAAAGAAATGTCCTCAGAATGATGGAAACAGTTTTTCTGCAGCTTGAAGCTGTTCTGGAAGATTTTCTTCTTTAGTGCAGAGAAAACTCTCATTTGATGAGACGGAGGAACTGCAGCAACGTTTCCTGGAAAACCTCCACATTTCATTGAAACCGTGTTGGAACTTTGTCCATGAGGTCACATGGTCTTGAAGAAGCCCCAGTTCCAGCTGACAGAAGTCTGGTTCTGATCCATCAGATCTCACTAGCAACAGAACCAAACCTTCACGTGTTGCAGCAACAGTTTCCATGTTTGGGAGGATCTTCTGAAGAACAGCTCAGTTCCAGATCACATCATGATGTTTGATGTTTTCTTCATTCCAGGAAATCATCTGTGTCTCCTTTGATCTGTGCTGAGTCAGCACTTTGACTTCTTTTTCACTTTAGATCCATCATTTACAATCAGGGATTTATTGATAAATATTTTTTATTGACAGAAAATAAAGAGTAAATGTATTTATCATCCAGCAGTGATTGTGGTGTTTGTAAGTCTTTTATTTTGAAATTCCTCAAGGATGATCATCACGGTGGGATTTCTAGATCTGCATGAACTCATCCTGAATCCAAAAGACACTGGAGCATCAAAGAATCCAACCCATCTCTGCCAACATGAGGCTCTTACTTTGAAAAGTCCCAACTTCCTGCAGGGAAACAGGCTTTCTGCTGCTGCACTGACAGATGTGCACGAGCTTGAAAGAGCTTCCTGACTGAGGAGCTGCAGACTTTCTCCTGCAGAGCAGCAGCTGACTTCAGCATCGTCATTGGAACACAGTCTGCTGCTGCTTCTGGAAACGTCTTCAATAATAAAGTTATTGGAAAGACCCTGTCTGCTGCAGGACCTGTGCAGGTGCATTGTGGGTAATAATGTTCTGTTTGGGATATTTGCTGGATTCTGGATGTTGACAGTTGTGTTGGTCTTTATTGTTTACCGTTGTGGTTTGGATGTTTGTTGTTGTTTGTAGCACAGCTGAGTAGGTTCTTCATAGACAACATGTTGCTCTGCCAATGTGCCTTTGGGCCAACTTGATTGGGCTGTTTGGAAGAATAATGAGGATAAATGAGAGCCTCCATCAGATCATGTTTCTGCTGTTTCTCAGAACTGCATCTGAACCTGAAAGCTGTCTGTCATATTTATGCAGCCTTTTTCAATAGAAACTGATCCAAACTGCAGATTCTATTGATTTCTCCATCAGATTTATGTCTAGGGGTGTAAAGATTCACTAAAATCTCCATTCGGTTCCATTCAGAGTTTCATAGGGCTCGGTTCCATACATTTCGATTAGGTATGGCTGTTTTAACAAATCTGCCTGATATGAACTTCTATTTTATAGGGAGCCGGTTTAGCTCGTGCTGGTTTGCGGTGCCTTCCGTCCGTGAAACCAGGGTTTGAATCCGGGCTGCTCCCTGTTCCCTTATCCACTTCTGTGCCGGTCCCAAGCCTGGTTGCTTTGAGAAGGTTGCATCAGGAAGGGCATCCGGCGTAAAACATTGCCAAGTTTACCATGCGACTAGCTCGCTGTGGCAACCCCTGATGGGAAAAGCCGAAAGATGAACTTCTATTTTATGAACTATTATTATATTGTTATTGTGTGACTCTTATGTTTGTGTGACTTTTTATCTTTCACTATGAAGCAGCATGGCGTGTCCATTTGAATAGGATTTAGTGGCACCTAACCTAAGGTGTAACTTGGTGCTGCTGTTAGATCCGCACCGCAAGGGATTGTGGGAAAAAAATTCCCTTTGCCTGTCTGGACGGATTGTTCCTGCTCTGTTCTTACCATCTTCTTTCATCTCAAGGGGCCTGTTTCAGAAAGGAGGTTCAACCAACTCTGAGGTTGAACTTGAACTCTGAGTTGGTCAATCGGGAGATTAACAACTCTGAGTTTTTTGTTTCAGAGAAGCTGTTCCGAGTTAGGTCAATCAACTCTGAGTGGACTGATTCGGAGGTGAGCCTGCGCACCGCGACTATAAGAAGCCATTATCAATGGAGCGCAGATATCACGAGTCACCATGGCAAACGTGAAAAAAAGAGGTCTGCGTATTTTTCGCCAGCTGAACTTGACGTGCTGCTGCAGAGTTACAGTGAATATGAGCACATATTCCGGAAGAAAAGCAACGCCTCTGCATCTGCAAAACAGAGACAGTTAGCGTGGGTAAACATAGCTGCTCAAGTTAATGCGTAAGTTTGCATTTAAATCATTGTTATAAAATATTGGCTGTAATAACTTTTTAAATAGCGTAAGGAGTGAAATAAAAAATGGCGATATTTAGGTGTACTTAGGTGTACTTTTGAAGTGTTATTCGCCCACCCCACCGGCCAGGCACAGAGA
>JAUDJI010000831.1:0-12438 GCA_037389245.1 Oryzias sinensis | reverse complement strand
AAGCTCTTTTTCATTACGCCAGTCTTGACTGGCAGACAGAAGGTGACGTCTGCTCTCAGGAGGCGGGACTTCCTCCTGCTATAAGAGCCAGACGCCATCTTCTCTCCTCAGTCTAACACCTCTTCTCGCTCCCAGAAGCATCCTCAGACGGCAGGTGTAGTATCCGAAGCTAGCTTAACTGTTCCTAGAGCGAGCTAACAACTCGGTCGCTGAACGCTAGTCGGTGTTACATAGCTTGTCTGGGTCACGCGGTTGGTCTGTCTCCAAACAGCACCCGTTAGAACTAGTCACCATACTAGTAATTTTCGCGCTTCGCTCTCAACCGGAGTCGACGAAGTCGACATGGAGCCTAAACCTTTCCTCGCCATGGAAACGGTCAGACCTGTGCTTGGAGCCTGCTCATGCGGCAGCAAAATCGCCGGGGCAGACACCCATTCTGCCTGTGCTGCATGTCTGGGGCTGCAACATGCCCAGGACGCGTTAGCATCTCCGGCTAGCTGCGAGCATTGTGCGCGCCTCTCCCTAAAGACCCTGAGACGCAGACTAGCGCGCCAAGCTAGTCTGTCCAAGGCGGACCCGGTCTTGGGGGTAACCAGCCCCCCACTACCAGAGGAGTCTACGCAGGGAGAGGTGGCAGGCATGAGCTGGGGCGACCAACTGGATACGGTCGCGCCACTCGAGGGCATGGAGGAGCAGGAGGCCGCGCCCCCGGAGTTTCAGGACACTGTGCCCGACTCCGGAGACGAGTCCATCAGCCTCGGCTCTGAGGAGGACGAGGAGGACAGCGAGCCTTTCCTTCTGCCATCGGCTGCAAAGCCGCTGGCTGCGGGCGACGCGTGCGGCGGCTTCCCAAACCCGACCGCCGCGATGGACCTGCATGATGTCTGCAGAAGAGCAGCTGAAAAGCTGGGCATTAAGTGGCCTGAAGCCCTCACTGAGGCCACCACGTCTCGCTATGAGGGAAAAAGACTGCCTAAAGCCAAGTCTTCCAGCAGACAGCTGCTGCCAGTGTTCCCTGAGTGCTTGGAGGAAGCGACCAGGACCTGGAGCACCCCCTTTTCAGCCAAAAGCCCCGTCCTGGGAGGCTCGGCCTTGGACTGGGCCAACATGGAGGAGAACGGATTCTCGCAGATCCCTCCAGTCGAACCGCTGCTGGCATCCCACTTGCACCCGACACAGAAGTCCACCATGACTTCCGCGGGCCCCGCCCTGCCCTCGAAAGCTGACTGCTTCCAGTCAACTCTCACTGAAAAGGGCTACAAGTCAGTTGCCGCATCGGTGAAAGCCCTGAATGCGTCTTCTCTGCTCCTAGCATACCAGGCAGAGCTGCAGGAACAGATGTCAAGCACACCAACCCCAGACCTGTGGAACGAGCTATGCGTGGTCACAGACCTTTGTCTGCGTCTCCACAGGTCCGCAGTCCAAGCCTCTGGGCGAGCCATGGCCCTCATGGTTGTCCAGGAAAGAGCCCGGTGGCTGAACTTATCCAGTCTCTCTCAGAAGGAGAAGACTCAACTCCTCGATGTGCCGGTGGACCCAAAGAGCCTATTTGGGCCAGCAATGGCCACAATGCAAAGGCGCTGTGAGGAGAAGAAACGGGAAGGTGAAGCGCTGCAGCTGTGTCTGCCCAGGAAGGTACCCCCTCCTACCCCAGCTGCACCGCGTCTTTCCTTCGCTCAAGCGGTAGCTAGACCAGCTTACCGCACTCCGAAACGCCAGCCTCAGCCAGGTGACCGGAGCCACGGAAAACCTGCTGAGGCCAGAGGGGCCTGGGCCAAGAAACCGTCTGCTCCCAACGAGACAACGGCAGCCCAGCCAGCGCCTCCTGTCGCTCAGAGCGCAAAGAAAAAGAGGCGTGCCACCTAGGGCGCAACCAACAGGGATGGAGAGCGGGCACAACCAGAAGCCTGCTTCCCCCCTTCCACGACACGTTCCGTTCCTGTCGTTTTTCTCCAGGGCATGTTCCAGCCCGACCAAAAGGCGTGCAGAGGCACAGGTGGCCCTCACAGTTCACAGCCAGTTGAAAAGGAGAAAAGAGGGACCCACAGAGAGCTCAGTGGAGCCACAGTTGTGTCCCAGACAGTGTTTGAAAAGGTTTTTAAAACCAACACAAATAAAAAATCCCCGAGGCGCGCAACCAGGCCCCGAGCCAAGGGCGCAGCCTCAACACAAAAAGACAAAACAAAAAACAAAACACATACAAATGACGGGAAGCCGAGTGGGAGCTGCGCAGCTGCACATGAGGCCACAGGAGGGAGCTGTTGCTCCACCAGTGGCACAGCAGCCCAGCACCATGGTAGCAACGAGCCCTGCGCCGGCGCAGCTCGTGTTGGCCACGCCCACCAGTGTCTCAGCGCGGAAGCCGCTCGGCCCGCTCTCGGACAAATCACAGCAATGGCGGCACTGCGGGGCGCCAGACTGGGTTATAAGCACTGTTACCAAGGGTTACAGACTCCAGTTTGCATCCACCCCTCCCCTTTTCAATGGTATACTGCAGTCGCAGGCCAGGGGGCAAAATGCACAAATTTTGCAGGGAGAGATCAAAACACTGCAAGGCAAAAGAGCCATTCAGCTAGTGCCACCGGAGCAGGCTCACAGCGGTTTCTACTCCAGATACTTCCTGGTCCCAAAACGGGGTGGAGGCCTGCGTCCGATTCTAGACCTGCGAGCACTGAACAAATACTTGAGGAAGTACAAATTCAGAATGCTAACACACGCAGGTCTGGTACGGTTTGTGCGTCCAGGAGACTGGTTCGTCTCCATAGATTTGAAAGACGCATATTTTCACGTCCCAATATACCCCCCTCACAGAAAGTATCTCAGATTTTCCTTTCGAGGGAAGGTTTACGAGTTTCTAGTGCTCCCCTTCGGCCTCTCACTGAGTCCGCGGGTGTTTGTGAAATGCACGGAGGCCGCCGTCGCACCCATGAGACAGACAGGCGTTCGGCTGGCGATGTATATAGACGACTGGCTGCTCGCAGCGCAGTCTCCCGAAGAACTCAGGAGGCAGGCCGGGTTGCTCACATCGCACCTAACTGCACTGGGCTTCACAGTAAACTGGGGAAAGTGCGTATTGACACCAGCTCAAACGATCACTTTCATCGGCTTATCCCTGAACTCGGTCGAGCTCAGAGCGCGACTCTCAGCGGAGAGAGTGACAGCCTTCCGAGCGTGTCTGTCACAGTTCCGCAGGGGGGCGTGGATAACATTCAGACTGTGCCTCAAACTCCTCGGGCTGATGGCATCGGCGCTGTCCGTCATCCCATTTGGCCGCTTACACATGCGTCCTTTTCAGCGGTGGGTGGCGTCGCTCAATCTAAGCCCCGCCCGCCATGGTCACCGGCGAGTGCTTGCTTCGGTTACGTGCATTCTCGCCCTACACAAGTGGAGGGATATTTCCTTCCTCACCACGGGTGTTGTCATGGGAACCGTGCAAACAAGACAGGTGATCACCACAGACGCCTCGCTGACAGGCTGGGGAGCCACTCACGAGGGCAGGACAGTGAACGGTCTGTGGGGCTCCCACATGCGATCAGTTCACATAAACTGCTTGGAACTCCTGGCGGTGTCTCTTGCACTGAAACATTTCTTACCCTTCCTGAAAGGGCGCCATGTTTTAGTCAGGACCGACAATACCACAGTGGTGGCGTATATCAACAGACAAGGAGGGCTGCGCTCATTTCAGTTGCACACGCTAGCACACAGACTGATTATGTGGAGCAGCTCCCGTCTTCTGTCGCTGCGGGCCATCCATGTACCGGGGATAATGAACCGGGGAGCCGACCTGCTCTCCAGAGGGAACCCGCGTTACAGGGAATGGAAGCTCCACAGCCAGGTGGTAGCCCAGATGTGGAGCATTTACGGTCAAGCAGAGGTCGATCTCTTTGCGTCAGCGGAGAACGCCCAGTGTCAAATGTTCTACTCTCTGACGGACCAGAGCGCCCCCCTGGGGGTGGACGCTCTAGCGCACGAGTGGCCGTGCCGACTTCTGCATGCGTTCCCACCGTTGGAGTTGATTGCCCCTACCCTCACCAGGGTTCGGATGGGGAAATACTCTCTCATCCTCGTAGCCCCTCGGTGGCCCGGGAAACACTGGCTAGCGGACATCATTCAGATGCTGCACAGCCAACCGTGGCCTCTGCCTTTACGCAGGGGCCTCCTGTCGCAGGCCCGCGGGGAAATTTTTCATCCTCATCCGGAACGCCTGGCTCTGTGTGCCTGGCCCGTGAGAGGCTGAATCTCATGGCAGCGGGACTCCCGCAGAACGTCGTGGACACGATCCAGAGTGCCAGAGCGCGGTCCACCCGCTCCGCCTACGGCGCCAAATGGCGCGTTTTTGAGGACTGGTGCGTAAAAATGGCCTTGGTGCCTTTCCAGAGCCCAGTCCCAGTCATTTTATCGTTCCTTCAGGAACTGATTGAAAAAGGTTTGTCCTTTTCCACCATTAAAGTGTATCTGGCGGCCATATCCGCCTGTCACATAGGTGTTAATGACAAAACAGTGGGCCAGCATCCGCTTATTTGTCAGTTTATGAGGGGCGCACGTCGGCTCCGACCGGTGTCGAAAAGCCTTGTTGCTCCTTGGGATTTACCGGTGGTGCTGGACCCACTGTCGTGCGCATCGTTTGAGCCACTGAGGCAAGTCAGCCTCAAAGCGCTCTCTTTTAAAACAGCTCTGCTTATTGCACTAGCTTCTGCTAAACGAGTGAGCGACATCCATGCGTTGTCAGTTCACCCGTCCTGTTTGCAGTTCTCCAGAGGGGATTCGAAGGTTTTGTTGAGACCGAATCCGGCATTTATGCCCAAGGTTTTCAACCCTACCATACCTTGCCACCCCATTGAGTTTTTGGAATTCAATCCGCCTCCTTTTTCCTCTACGGAGCAAGAGAGGCTTCACACATTGTGCCCTGTGCGGGCGCTGCCATGTATGTGGAGAGGACGGCTGGCTTCAGAAAATCTGAGCAGCTGTTTGTGTCGTGGGCTTCTCCTCACACAGGAAAGCCTATAACCAAACAACGCCTGTCACACTGGGTTGTGGGCGCTATAACCATGGCTTATAACAGCAAGGGGTTAACACCCCCGGCGGGCCTGCGCGCTCATTCCACTCGCGGCATGGCATCATCATGGGCAGTTTTTCAGGGCATCTCTCTGGATGATGTGTGCACGGCTGCCAGTTGGGCAACGCCTCACACTTTCATCAGATTTTATAGACTGGATGTCACTAGACCAGGGCTGCCTCACGCAGTGCTAGGTGTGGGGTCCACACCTACACCTGTATTAGCAGCCTGGTTGTTCTCTGTTGGTCTTCGGAGTAAGCTTATCTGGCAATACGGGAGTCTCTACATCCCATAGTGAGATACCGAAACGAATGTTGAAAGAGAACTTTAGGTTAAGAACTTAACCCCGGTTCTCTGAAACATGAGTGAGGTATCTCACCAGATCACCCTCCTTGCCTGGAGCGAGAAGAGGTGTGCTTACTTAGACTGAGGAGAGAAGATGGCGTCTGGCTCTTATAGCAGGAGGAAGTCCCGCCTCCTGAGAGCAGAAGTCACCTTCTGTCTGCCAGTCAAGACTGGCGTAATGAAAAAGAGCTTCTGGGGGACAGCGCAGGGGGCGTGTCCCATAGTGAGATACCTCACTCATGTTTCAGAGAACCGGGGTTAAGTTCTTAACCTAAAGTTTTTATGGATGGAGGTTTTTTGGAGGATTTCTGCTGTTGGTGTTGCACAAATTTAGGGAAATGCCAAAAATTTTTTGAGTAATCCCACTGATGAGTTCTATGATTTAGTCTTTAATGTTTTATAAGACCTAAACATATTAATCACAATAAGTTTTATTTTTTAGATCTAATCCGTCTGATTTGTTTCACAAAGACACAGGACGTCACACATTAAGAAATTATTGCTAAAAATGAAGCAGGAGTCCAGCTCTAAAAAATAATGCTCTAAAAAATGATAAAAGAGCAAAAAAAAAACAGAATTATTTGATTTGTCATTTCTTATCAATATTTCCAGGCTTTCTTTGTTTTGTCCTGCAGCATGTTCATATTTGTATAATTTTGACAGAATATATTTCTATGGAGAGAAAAATATTACAAGTTATTTAGGGTTTAACTTGTGTTCCTGTTTTTATTCATATTTATTTTCAAAAAGTTCAGTCTAAAAGGTTTAAAAGTTGGTTGTTGAAGGGGGTGGGTGGGTGGGTGGGATGGGTTGACATTCGAGTGTTTATTTTTTACACATTGCCTTTTTCTGGACATTTCATTATACACTCTGTATGTCTGTTCAATATAAAAAATGTTCAATAAAAAAAGTAAAAAAAAAAAAAAAAAAGGTTTAAAAGTTTAGCTTTAGTGTGTTCAGTTAATGTTTATCTTCTTCGGCCCAAAACCTTAAGCGTGTTTTTAATTTAGGCCCTTGTGTGACTGAGTTTGACCCCCCCCCTGTAATATGAGTCTAGAATATTCATACATTTTTTGTGTAAAATGGCTAAATAGAAGATAGGGAACACAACAGGATGTTGTCAAATTTTGTATGTGTGCGGGGGGGGGGGGGCGCTGGTGGGGTTACTCGCCCAGGGAGTAAGTTAGTGTAGAACCGCCACTGCTGTCAAGCTTCCTGCCATCTCATGCTGCAAGATCCGCTGGCTCCTACAAAATAAAACTCATTACCCACCTTCTACTAACCTGCCTCATCCTTCCGGGTTTCAGCATCTGGGTTCGTCACGTGATCAGATCATGACATAAATGTCTGAATGGTCTGGCACCTCAGTATCTTTCTGAGCTTTTGCATGTCTATCGTCCATGTCGAGTCCTAAGATCTGAAGATCAAATGCTTTTAGTGGTTCCCAGGACTCGGCTTGTGACTCGGGGAGACAGAGCCTTTTCAGTTGCAGGTCCTAAACTCTGGAATGCTCTCCCCTATTCTGTGAGGTCTGCCAGAACTGTCAGTAATTTTAAGACTCTTTTAAAAACACATTTTTTTACTCAGGCTTTTAACTCCAGTGAGCATATCTAGTGGGATTTGTTCATTTAATTAATTTTATTGTTTTATTGTTTTTATTGTTTTATTGCTTTTGTCTGAAGGAGCGACACCGCAGGTCGTTTCTACCTGCTGCAGTTAGACAATACAACCTTAGCTGCTCCCAGTGAACCACGTTAACCAACATCATTGGCTCTGTCATATTTCTTTTATCCTGTGCAATAACCGATATATGGTCAACCTGTGCAATTTTTTTTTTTTTTTTAGAAATGTATGTGTATATAGTGTATATATGTGAGTATATTGACTCCATAGTTTGTTTCTTATATATATTGCTCTCTCCCTGCCCTGTACTGCTGCCGCAAAAAGGAAATTTCCCCATCGTGGGACGAATAAAGGAATATCTTATCTTATCTTATCTTTTATTGTTCAATTGATTTTATTGTTTTATTGAGATTGTTTCTTTATTGCATCATATTGTTTGGGATTTTATGTTAAGCACTTTGGTTGCCTTGGCTTTTATAAGTGCTATACAAATAAAAAATTGATTGATTGATTGATTGATTAGGTGATGTGACTAATCAGCTGGAGCCACGGTGTGTCTGAGGCCAACAGGTTTTTTGTGGAGGACATTATCTCTAAACTAATATGCTCTGACATGAGGTTTCTGTAGTGGTTGATGCTAAGATTATTTTTAGATTTGCAGTTTAGGAGGATAGTTTTCTTTGCGATACATGCAGCGGTGAGAACCATATAAGCCTTGTTAGATTCCATGTTGATGTTATTCAGGTCACCTAATAAGCAGAATTTGGGGCAAGCAGGAATCTTATGATTAAACCAGACTGAAAAACCCTCACAAACCTTACGCCAGAATGATTGGACAGGTGGACAGAGCCACAGGGCATGCAAATAGTCGTCTATGTTGTTACCTATGCACTGTGTGCATATAGCAGACTGATTGAGACCCATTTTAAATAGCCTCTGTCCAGTGTATTGACTTCTGTGGGGAATCTTGTATTGAATAAGTTGCAAATTAGGGCTTTTGGTCATATTAAAGGCATTCAAACAGATCTGTGGCCAAAATTGATCACTAGAATTCAATGATAGCTCAGACTCCCATTTTTTCATGGGTAAGTAAATTGTTTCATCTATGTCCGATAACATCTTGTAAATTTTGGAGGTGAGCTTGGGATTTTTAAGGTCAATGAAATGTGTTACTGTAAGGGGAAGGTCTTGGTCTATTTGGGTCAGGCAGTATTTAGTGCATATAGCTGATTTAAGTTGCTGATATTCTAGAAATCTGTTTATATTAATTCCGATCTCAAAAGCGAAGTTTTTCAGCACAAAATATTTTTAAACACTGAAGATGCATACGGAAACTTTGAGGGGGGGGGTCGTATCCTTGTAGCTTCTTGGTTTTTTTACACGTCGTCCAGCCTCTGCGATTCTGTTTCAATCGCTTCAGATGAAGACTCTTTTCCTGAAAAAAGGGAAGGCTGTGTATTATTTTTGCTATTTAAAATAGCCCCCGGAATCGGTTAATATAACCCCGTAGCCTCCAAGCCCCGAATATAAACATGCCCATTAATTTAGATCAAAAGTTTTACCTGAACTTATCGGCTCGGCTCGGTCGGGTCACTGCCGCCAACTCCCGGATCCTCTGTCGTCTGGTCACTGTGAGGACGTGGTCGGCCTCACTTACAAGAGGGTGTGCACGCAACATGTCTCTTTGTCAACTTGGTCAACTTTATTCTTTTTTTCCGTCTTCATCTTCGGCCCTGTGCTCCTTGCCGCCATTGTTTTCAAACAGATTGCGTCAAGCTTTCACTTTACTGGAGCTCGGGTAACACGTCACGGTTGTCCGTTCTACTCGTGTTATTTTGCGGCTTCGAAACTACTGAAGACGTTTCGTTCCCGGCAGTATTTGGAGAAAAGGCTAGAGTGAACCCAAAAATCTATGATACATAAAAAAAATGAAAGAAGTTTCTTTTAAAATCATTCACAAAATTTTCCCCACTAATCAATTCATGCTAAGATACATTAAAAAAATTGATCCTAACTGTCCCTTTTGCAAAGAACATCCAAAAGCAATTAACCATCTTTTTTGGAATTGTACTAAATTAGAAATTTTTGGAAGAAGTGTTTACAATTTATCAGAAATCATATATATTCACCCAAACTTCACTCTGAAATTTGAATATGTAACTTTTGGCTTTTATAATAAAAACTTGGACTCAAATAAAAACTAATAATTAATCTTATTATTATTATATTTGGCAAATTGTATATTCATAAATACTAATTTTATTTATCTTCTATCCCCCCCCCCGTGTTAATCAAACAAATTGAAATGTATCTCAGTAAAATCTCGAAAAGCCTTAAGAAAGCTGTATGTTATGCTTTTTTATTTATTGATATAATAAGTGATACTGTTTTACAAATCATCACAAAAGACTTTCCTGCCACTTGATACATGCTAAGGAATGGCTGTTGAAAATGACAAAATTTGTTGTATGCCCAAAGTGCCATTGTACTTATTACCTTTGATGAAGCTATGAGGATATTACTGTATATCTTAATCAAACTTGGGTTGACTTGTCAATACTTTTCACACCTGTTTTTAAACATTTGTGGGAAAATATAAGTGCAGAGCAAACTCAGCTTAACAGATCAGATGTGTAATTCAAATTTGTCATAAACAATATATGTCTGGAAAAAATATATGTGCTTTTGAAGTATCTTGTGCACATAAATTGCTAGGCAAGGCACTTATCAAACAATTGATAAATTTAATATCCAGAGACAATACATGTCCTAATGCAGTATCGCCTTTGCACATATCACAAAATACGGTTTAGGTACCATAACCGTTCGGCCTGGAACTTCCTTTCGGGGTCCTTTCGACTGAGTATAACGTCACACTACGGTAATCTATTTAATGTGTTTTTATCTGTTTTAGGAATGATTGTGTTTTTAAGTATGGGCAGCTGGCCACTTAAAATTTCCTTCGGGATTATTAAAGTCTATCTATCCATCTATCCATCTATCCATCCATCCATCCATCCATCCATCCATCCATCCATCCATCCATCCATCCATCCATCCATCCATCCATCCATCCATCCATCCATCCATCGTAGAAAATGTATGTTTTAATATCTTATTCTTTATTATGTTACAGCTTTATCTTTAGTGTGAAGTGAACTTATTTTGAACTATCCAGATTTATGGTCATGTGACATTCCTTTTTACTTTATGGTTGCAGCATCCTGTGAAGAAATAGGATGTTCTTTGTGCAAAGTTAGGAGTTTTCCATAGGTGCAATAAATATGCCATGGACTACATCCGTACCATCTGGGTTGAAGGTTTTTCCCCTGGGAAAGTGTGAAGATTTGTGTTCTCATGTGGAGGTTGGAGCTGACCTTTGCTCTGGATACCGGTAAAAGGAACCTTGAGTTGTCCAGGAATGATTTACTCTGACCAGATGGGGACTCTTTTGATCATCGGACTGTGTGCGCCGGTAACACGGGCCCCCGAGAGGCGGATCGGATCTGAAGTGGGCAACCTTCAGCTATTGGCCAGAGGAAGCAGGCGGGCTATCAGCTGACGAATCAGAGCGACCAGGGGCGGAGGATCAGCGGCCATGATCTTTCCGGAAGGCAGAGATTCAAACACATCTTAAAAAGACTGTTTTCAAACTTTTCCATTGTTCTTGGGAAAATCTACGAGTAATTCGCATGTAACTTGTGCGTCAGTAGATCTTTACTTGAGAATCCAGATATATCTGCATTAGTGTTTTAACCAGACCGGTTGGACCACATCATAGTGGTTTATTACGAGATTTCTGAGACTTTCGACGTAAAGTCTGGGGATGCTTCCTGCCATGCGGTCCACTTCTTCACAGGCCTCATAATAAGATGGTGAGCAGCGCCCTTTGTAAAGTCTGCATATTGATTAACTCAAATTAAAGGAGAAGTCGATTGTATGGGTGTAGGAGTGTACCCTATACAAACGGGCGAGCGCACCCGAATAAATAAGTTTTGGGTTCACCCTCTCTAGAACAGCGGATTGAACGGTGGCAAATTATGAACTTTGGGCGGCAGTAAAAGTTAGAAAAATTGGACAATTATAAATTATGCAGGTTCTGCGTCTGTTCGGCCTGTACAAATTGAGCGTTGGCAAATTGGGAGCTTGTGATATTTGGAAAGCAGTAAATTGACTAGGTTTGCGTCTGTTCAACCTGTTAAAAAAATCCCTTACGAAAAACAGAGTTACTATAGGAACTAATTTTGCGCGTCTAGGATTTTCGGAAACACCAAGGAGGCTTCGGCCTCTACAAATTATTTTTTTTATAAACGGAGAGAAACCAAAGAAGTATTCAAGGCGTACGCAACGTTTATAAATGAGGCCCCTGGTGATGTAGTCAGAGATCAAAGCTGCTCACCACATCAACTAAGGGAGAAGACAGATACAGTCACTGATGATGTCCCTCACCCACTGTGTTTCAACTCCTGACACATCCAACTTTTTTAACCAAATACAGGAAAGACAGTAACACTGCAAAATCTGCACCAAGAGCACTCGCTGGAAGTGTGAGACTTGGGATGTGGGCCTATGCCTGCAGCCAGACAGCATCTGTCACTGGCAGCATCACTAAGGTCTTTTGGGATCTAATGAGGAGAGAACTGCCCTGTGTGACCAAAATAGCCCATAGATATTTTACATTTTATGGACTGTTTTTGCACACTTAGACCCAAAGATACCGAAATTTGGTAACACTTTATATTAAGATACCTTAACAAGCTTTGTTAACACATTAACAAGCATTATAATAGCATGTTTAGGGTGTTACTAAAACGTTTATTAGTACAATAATTCTAATAAGGTTTAATTAATTACTTAGTGAACACATTTACAAGCATTATTATTAGGATGTTTTTAAGATGCTAATGATACATTTTTGGCATTATAGATGCCTAACAAATTTGTCAGTGTTAAGATTAATAAGATTTATTAACAACCTTTGTTAACAAACTAAGAAGTATTATTATTGTTTTCTTGTTCTAATAAAACATTTATTAGCATTAGATGTCTCACCCAAGCCTAAGTGTTAATAAGCTTAATACGTTTTATTAACTAACTTAACAAATTCTTCTTCCTCTTTTGGCTTCTCCCATCAGGGGTCGCCACAGCGAACAAGTCGCATTGTAAACTTGGCAATGTTTTACGCCGGATGCCCTTCCTGACGCAACTTCTCAAAGCAACCGGGCTTGGGACCGGCACAGAAGTAGAGAAGGGGACAGGGAGCAGCCCGGATTCGAACCCTGGTTTCACGGACGGAAGGCGCCGCAAACCAGCACGAGCTAAACTGGCTCCCAAGAACATCAAACACTTAATTTAGGAAAAGCTCAAAATTTCAAGTTACCTCTTCTGACAGGTTTGCAGGCTTTGTTTTGTCT
>JAUDJI010000830.1:0-12440 GCA_037389245.1 Oryzias sinensis | reverse complement strand
CTTAGATACAATTATTGATTCAAATCAGTCTGGATTTATGCAGAATCATCATATCTCAAGGAATATTAGATTAATTTTAGACACTAGATTACTCAGAACTCGTGCAGGATGACAGTCTCATTCTTTTTCTAGACTTTTATAAAGCCTTTGATTCTTTAGAACACAATTTTATTGTTGCTGCTTTCAATAAATTTGATTTTGGTCAATTCTTCTGCAATGCTGTTCAAACTTTATATGTCAATAGTAATAGTTCTATAAAACTCGCCAGCAGAACTTCTCCTAGATTCTTCCTAAAAGACAGGGATGCCCCTTATCGGTGTATCTGTTTCTTCTTTCTGTACAACTCCTCAACCTACATATCAAACTCATCCCATTAAAAGGTTTAATTGTGGCAGAAAGGGAAATATTCATAAGTCAACTAGCAGATGACACTGCTCTCTTTCTCTGAGACGCTTCACAAGTAGCTGTGGCGATTGATATTATCCAATCCATTTCTAAAGCTTCAGGACTCACCCTTAATTTAAATAAATGTGAAATTTTGCCTGTTAAAAATTGTTTGCTTACATCTATCCAAGGTATTTCTGTAAAAACATCTGTAACATATCTTTGTATTCAAATTACCAAAGATATGCAATCCAGATGTTCTACAAATTTCTCTCCTTTAGTAGATAAAACCCAAAAAACCCTAAACCAATGGCTGCAAAGAGATCTGTCTTTGAAGGGCAGAGTTCTGCTTTCAAAAGCAGAATGGATTTCACGTTTAACTTATGGAGCTCAATCTCTACAGGTTAATATCACAGTCTGCAATGCAATTAATAAAATATTATATAACTTTCTATGGAGAAATAAAACTCACTATATCAGAAAGTCTGTTATTTTAAATATCTCTGATAAAGCTGGTTTAAGTGTATTGATTTCACTGCGCTTAATAATACACTTAAAGTAATCTGGATTAAGAAATATTTCAATAACCCCACATCTATCTGGAACTTTATTCCACATTTTGTATTTTCTAAGTTAGGAGGCCTTAACTTCCTGCTATAGTATATACTATAGTATTTTTTTTTTGATTGATTTGATTTATTTGAGTGTCATGCACTAATGACTTAATCAGAGTCTAACAGAATACATAGTGTCCATGCCTTTGACACAAAATTTGCCAAACAAAAGATTTCATTTTCAAAAAGCCAACGTAAAATTTTGTCTTCAGATAACCAAAACAAATCAGGCCATTTCTTTTCTATGACCTCATACATACAAAGTCTCCGTTTTTCATACAAAGGACAATAAAACACAAAATGAAATGCATCCTCCACCACTTGCAGTTCACAGGTCTCACAGAGTCTTTACTCCTCAGGAATGCCTTTAAAGTGCCCAATTTCCACCTGTAGGGGGAGCACTCCTGCTCTAAGTTGAGCACATAAGGATTTTTGTCCTCTTTTTAAGTTATATATAACATATGGCTCAGCAGAAAATTTGTCCTTAATTTGCAAATAAGTTCATAATTTTGGTTTTTGAAGCAGTTTCATTTTCCAGTCTTTTTCATAATAACCAACTAAAGTTTCCTTAACATTATCTATCTTACATTTCAAACAATTAAAAAAATAATGATTGTAGGTTCACAGAGGACAGAATGTTCAACACATCTTTACACCAGGGATAAATATGAGCTCTATCCCAATCAAATATTTTACGTGCAAGTCTCTCTGCAGGTAAAGTCACCAACCGGTTCCACAATCTGAGAACTTCTGCTCTTTGTCTGATCACACAAGGTTCCCACCCCATGTCCCCCTCAATGGCGGGTTTAGTGGTGAACCTGTGTACACCCAGAAAATATCTCATTGCCCTGTTTTGAACCTTATCACACTCAGGAGCGTCTTCATAACCCCAGACTCCTGCAGAATAAAATAACACAGATCCCACCATGGCATCGTACAATTTACTAAACGTGTCAAAACTCAACTCAGGATAGACCTTCATCTTATTTATCACTGCGCCAAGCGCCCTCCCAGCAGAATCTGATAACAGCTGCTTTCCTTCTGAGAACATCATATTTCTATGAAAAACAAAACCAAGATATTTATAGGTATCAGTAAACATGAGAGTAGTTTTACCAAAATAAAACAGAAAATTACTTTAAGGTACTAAAGGCTTTCTAAAATGAACGATTTGTGTTTTATCACTATTGATAGTGAGTCTCCATTTGTTACACCAGTCATTCATTGTATTTAACATTCCTTGTCATTTTATTTCCTTATCCGCTATCAAAATAATATCATCAGCATAAAGTAATATGCTCAAGTTCCAATTATTGATATCAATACCCAAGTTAGTTTTCTTAATTTCTTAAGCTAAATCGTTGACATAGATAGAAAAAAGAGTTGGTGAAAGAACATCTCCTTGTTTAACTCCAAATGGTGTGGAAAACCATCCTGTTTTTAGGTCATTCACCTGCACACAGGCTAATGGAGCCTTGTACAGAGCTTTAATTGCTTTATAAAATTGACCATTAATACCATACATAAGTAATTTATATTCAAGAAGATCTCTGTCTATTGAGTCAAATGCTTTTTTTAAATCCACAAAACAAACAAAGGTACTTTTACTTTCTTGCAGTCTAGCTCTCACCACCGAGGTCAGAACATAAATATTGTCAATATACGCTCTATTTCTCCTGAATCCATTATGCTCCTCTACAAGGACTTCGTTTGTTTCTAGGTATTCAGATAACCGATTATTTAGAATACTAGAAAACACTTTATACACGGTACTCAGGAGGCTAATGCCTCTATAATTCAGAGGGACTCTTGGGTCTGCTTGAGGGGATTTTGGAATCGGCTTGATGATCGATTTATACCAAATAGATGGAATAAAGCCATTCTTAAAACAGAATCTAAAGAGACAATGTAAAGTAGTTAACAATTTGGGACACTTAACTATAGTATAACTATTGTAACTTTGAAACTGTCAAATTTTCATCAACAGGTTCTCTTAGCCTGGGCTCTGATCTACAAACACAACTTTTCTCCACAGAGTTGTATTATCTGGAATAACTGCCATATTGTCTATAAAAGGAAAACTCTGTTTTTAAATAACTGGTTTAATAATGGTATAATTTTCCACAATCAATTATTCAAAGAACCAGGATTATTATATACCTACTCAGAGTTCACAATGCAGTAAAAAATACCAATAACCCCCAAAGAATTTGCAGTTGTGTTTGATGCCGTACCGTTTGGGCTTTGCATGTTATTCAGGGGTTTCTGCAGCGCTCATCCTTTGACTCTTCATCCTCCTGATGTGCTCAAATCCCCTCTGGGTAGTTTCTGCTTCACTTCCGCTAAACAGTTGAATTCAAAAATCAGAGCTTTGTTTCAAGATAAATTAGTTTCTGTTCCATCAGCTACTTTTTATTGGGCTAATTTCACCTCAAACATTGAATGAAAAAACATCTGGTCTTTACCACAAAAATACTTCTTAACAAATAAAGTCAAAGCAATCTCTTTTAAACCCCTACACAGATTTTATCCAGCAAAGCATTACTTTAACTAAATTTAAGGCTGACATAAAAAACAGCTGTACTTTCTGCCAGAAACAACCTGAAAACTGCTCTCATTTATTCTGGTCTTGTGAATTCACATACAGATTTTGGAAAGGCATTCACAAATTTATCACCGATTATATTTTTGCTGATATAAAACTTTATTAGAAAACTGTACTTTTTGGTTTTCATAGCTTTGATGTCAGATATCGTGATGCTTTCTTTTGTGTAAACATGTTATTATTTATGGCTAAATTTCATATACACAAAAGCAAATTTTCCAATAAAAAACCTGATTTCTTTTTGTTCAAACTGGAACTGCAGCACTATTTAAACTTAATTTCAGCTCAAAAACTCAAAAAACATTTGACATTTGTAAATCTTTTGGACATAGATTTACTCTTGTATTTTCTCTTTTTATTTATTTATTTTATTAATTTTTTTTCCCTTTCATGATTGTTTTTAATAATTAGAATATTTAAAAGAATGTAACATGTTTATTCTGTATTCAGAATTCTGCTGTACATTATATGTGCATAATTGTTGTATTTTCTTGTTTTGTATGTTGCAATTGTTCAATAAATAAAAAAAGTTAGCGAAATTGATGAGCTTCAAAACAATGTAGGTTGTTGATTGAGGAATATAACATATTACACACATCATCTTACATATTTACAAATATATTTTACAACAGATACTAGATACTTTTTAATATACTTACACGTTTCGGTTATTTTCCTTGCGTAACTGGCTGCCATTTTCAAATACTTCAAATGCAATACATTGTGGCGCATACGCATTGCATTCTGGTCCGAACGCAGTGCATTCTGGTCAATATTCGCCAATCGAGTGAGCATCGATCCACACTGGTTTTTCGTAGAGACTTCTGGGAAATTTCTAGTGCACAAGATTTTTGAACTGTAGATTCGGACAACCCTACAAAATTGTCACGGTTCCTCCGGCTGCTACCCCTCCCCTCCCTGCTCCTTCATTGGAACCAGCTGACCTGCATCATCTCTTCACCTGGCAGACCTTCTTAAGGAGATCCATCCCAGCATACTACGCCAGTCCGTTATACTCACTCCGGTGATCACGCCTGGCCTCAAGTTAAGTTACTCTCGCTCTAGTAATCCTAGCTTGTACTTACCGTCTGTCTCACGTCTTCAGGTCTTCTCTCCATTGGTCACGCTGGTTCCTCGCTCGACGCTGATTACACCCCTCGGTGTCCACGCCTCGCCTCAAGCTGGTTACGCTGTCCACAGCGTCCACGCCTCGCCTCAAGCTGATTACGCTGTCCTCAGCGTCCACGCCTCGCCTCAAGCTGATTACGCTGTCCTCAGCGTCCACGCCTCGCCTCAAGCCGGTCACGCCGTCCTCGGCGCTCCACCACGTCACGGACTGTGAACGCCGTCCTCGGCGCTCCACCTCGCCACAGCAGTTTCCTGCATCCGCGATGTCCCCTGTCTTCTATAATTAAACATCCTGTTAATACATCGCCTCCTGACTTTCTTCCGGGTTCCAGCATCTGGGTCTCCCTAGTAGTCCGATCATGACAAAAATGGCGCTATATAGTGCACTATATAAGGGTTAGGGCAGAATTCTTGTGGTTTTATTGGCGGGAGGCACCAGCGTAAAGGTGCATTACCGTCACCTACTGTGTTGGAGTGTCTGTGTCGAGAGTCAGAGTGGGGACTACCTAACCAACCATACCAGATAAAAAAAACATCCACCCCTAGATTCTCCTCAATAACCTGGGTCTTTTCAAAAAAACTATAATCACACCATGTAAATTCTCCTCCCCTCCCAAAAGCTTCTTTAAACTAAGGTGTTCACCCTCTTTCAACCGTACCCTACTTTCCAGTTGTCGTCTTTCTTCTCTATACATGTCACAGTGACATAAAACGTGCTTCACTGACTCGTCCCCTTTCCCGCACTCACACAAACCAGTTGGGTGTTTCCCTATGAGATGCAATGTATTATTTACACCAGTGTGTCCCATCCTCAACCGTGATATTATGCCATGATCTCTGGCGTTTACTCTGATATTCATACCTACTTGTCCTGAATACTAAATAAATGTCGACCTTTCCTCTCCCTTTCCCATTGTGTCTGCCATTCGTCCATAATATGCCTCCTAATAATCGCTCTTATTTCTTTTCTAGCTAATGGAATTTCCATCTCTATACCCCGTTTCAACGCCCTTTTAGCCAGAAAATCAGCCATTTCATTTCCCTCCACCCCCCTATGTGCTGGTACCCACATAAATCTAATGTTTATTTTCACTTTTTCCAACCTGAACAAACTCTCATAAATTTCATATAATATATCTGATCTGCTATCAGAATAGTAAGACTTCAGAGACATCAAAGCTGACAATGAGTCTGAACAAATTATACCATCTCCAACTCTATTCTGTTCTAACCAGCTTAAACTATATGATATTGCCAACATTTCAACTGCAAAAACTGAAAGATACTTTGGCATCTTAATTCCGACATGTTCCCCAATGTAGGGATACAGAAAGAAAAACCAGTTCTCATTGTGTCTGGGTCTTTGGATCCATCTGTATATATGGAGATAAATGAAGCATGGACCGTGTCTAACCTATCTGCTGTTATTTCATCCCAGTTTCCCTTCCCTTTGCTACCCTGCATCGTCCTGTGGAGATCCAAATCCACTTGATTGGAAAAATCCAGAAAGGAGTGGTCGGGTACAAAACCGTCTTAACTAGGGTTTTTACCATTAATGTTTGCTTCTCTCTGTAAACTAGCTAATTTCCAAGCAATACTTTCATTTGTCCCATTATCACTTTCCCAACTAGGAGCAGTAGCTCTCCTAACCATGTGCTCTACCTCTACACAACCCTGTATTTTCACCCAATAATTAAGCATCAGTTTTTTTAATTCTGAGATTCAATGGTGGATCCCCCATTTCAACTTGTAATGACACAGCAGGAGTTGACCTCATAGCCCCAGTACATATTCTTAATGCCTGATTTTGGATGATCTCAATCTTATGTAACAGCGTTTTCCAAGCTGTATTGTAAACAATGATTCCATAATCTGTGACTGATCTAATCATTGTAATATATATTTGTTTTAAAGCCTGTGCACTAGTCCCCCCACCCAGTACCTATCAAGCATCTCATTATATTTATGACTTTCTTACATCTCCCTACTATACTATCAATATTCTCTCTCCATTTCAACTTTGTATCAAATATAACTCCCAGATATCTAAAACTATGCACTTGCTCCATTGCTTCTCCATATAATTTTAAGTTCAAAACAGTATCACGTTTCCTAGTAAAAACCATGCATTTTGTTTTAGTCACTGAAAATTTGAACCCCCAATCATATGAACAGTTTTCCACCTCCGTAATCGCATCTTGTATCTTCCTCTCCACATGACGAATATGCCTTCCCCTCTTCCACAAGGCTCCATCATCTGCAAATAATGCTTTCCCAAATTCGCATCTGATTGAATTAAACATATGATTAATCATAATTAAAAACAGCACAGGGCTATTCAAACTTCCTTGTGGGGTTCCATTATCTTCTACGTACCTATTAGAAAAAGACATTCCTAGTCTAACTTCAATATATCTATCAAATAAAACCCCTTAATTCAATTATAAATTCTTCCATGAAGTCCTAACCTACCTAATTTTATCAATAAACCCTCTTTCCAGACCAAATCATAAGCCTTTCAATATCAAAAAATACTGCCACCAAATATTCTTTATTTACTTGAGCTGTCCTAATGTCTGCTTCAAGGCAGATTACAGGGTCCATTGTCCCTCGACCTTTCCTAAAACCATTCTGATATTGGGACAATAAATTTTTACTTTCCAGGTAATACGACAATCTCTCATTTAGCTTTCTTTCCATTACTTTTCCAACATGTAATGTGAGTGCTATAGGTCTGTAATTTTCTGGGCTGCTCGGATCTTTCCCAGGTTTTAATATAGGAATAACCACAGCCTCTTTCCAATTAGTCGGCAATTACCTTCACACTAGACCCAATTATACATGTCCAATAATTCCAACTTCATTTTTCTACCTAAATGTTTTAACATAACATAACTTATACCATCCCTACCTGTGTATGTAATTTTGGATTTTTGTAGTGCATACTCCAATTCAAAATATGTAAACGGAGCATCCATAGCTGTCAAATAAGTGTCACCATCAAATTCCTTATAGTGCCGTTCCCTAATTTCATCTCTCCTCCCTTTCCTATATCCCGACAAATTCACATTACTTTGACTTCTCACAAAAGTTTTAGCCAACATTTCAGCTTTATCTGTATACGATATCGCCGGGTCATCACCCAGTTTTAATACTGGATATTGTAACTCTCTCCTTATACCCTTCATTTTCCTAATCATACCCCAAACCGTACTAACTGGAGTTGTTCGACCAATAGTATCACAAAAGCCCCTCCAGTAGTCCCTTTTCTCCTTTTCAATAATCCTTCTCGCCTGTGCACAAAGCATCTTATAGTTCAACATATTCTCATTTGTGTGAGTCTGTTTTAAGAGTCTCAAACCCTTATTCCTATTCTTAACTGCTATCTTGCAGTCTTCCGTCCACCATGGAATATTTCTACTCACCATAGTTGTTTTACCTCTTGGAATTGTTTTTTCCGCCGCTGATATTAATACATTTCTAATTTCTGTTGGTCAACAGTTCAATGTAAATGTTTTGGAAACAAAAAACAAAAACAAAAAACAAGTCCGCCATTCCAGTAAGGCGGTTTGCTCAAATATTCCTCACACATATAAGTAAATTCATCCTATTTTGCTTTGTGGAAAAGCCATCTTCCTTCCTTTCCATTACTATATGGTTCTCTATCTCCACCAACCCTAGAGAAAAGAGGATGATGATGTGCTATGTGCATTAAAATCCCCCAAAACAATGACATGCCCATTGTCTAGATGAATAATTTATTTAAGAAGACTGAGATCTAACTTTTTGCATGGATTATAATAATGGATTTAATAATTAATAATTCTTTTTTTTTTTTTTTTTTTTTTTTTCCGCTTCCGGGTTAAGGCAAGACGCGTGGTCGCGGCTCTCCGCGGATACTATCTTCAAATTACTTAAGAAGTTGATTTTCTCCAAAAAGAGAGCTAACCATGCCCCCGAAGAAACCCCAGGAATATGAAGAGCTCAAAAAATCTCTTGACATTATTCAAGAAACGCTGAAAAGTTTTATGGATCAAGTGTCGGCTAAACTAACGCCACTCTGGGAGATGATGGAAGAGTTCCGAAGATTTCGGGCTCAAAACGAGCAGGGAGAAAACCGGGTCGAGATTCTGGAGAAAAGACTGGACGATGTGGAACAGCAAGTAAGGATGAATAATGTCATTCTCACTGGAGTACCAATCAAGCCTCGAGCGAAGCTGAATGCAGCTGGAGCTAGCGCTGCTAATGCTAGCGCTAGCGTAGCTAGCAGTGCTAATACGGAGATCGGTGCAGAGTCTTTGGTGCAGCAAATACATTCATTTCTCACATCTAAAGGGATTTCCCTGGATCTCAATACCATCGAGACCTGCCACCTGCTCCCCAGGAGAAAGGAAACGGATAAACCAGCGATCTTCATCAGGTTTGTGAATCACAAACACAAGCTAGTTCTGATGAATCAACGCAAAAATCTCAGAGGATCTGCTGTTTATCTGAACGACCATCTGACCAGAAGGAATGCTGAAATCTCAAAACATGCAAGGCTTCTCAGGAAGCGTAAGCAGATTGAGAACACTTGGGTTAAAGGCTGCAGGATTTACGTCAAACCACTCGGTCCAGAGGACCGGACCAAGGTTATGGTCGTGAACACCATGAAGGACTTTGAGAAGTGTTTGATCACGGTTGTCTGAAACAACGTGAAGTAATAAATAAAAGAGCCAAATAATTTCAAGAAATTTGACACCTGGAATCATCACTTTCTCTGTATGTCTGACGGCACCTGAACAACAGCAGAGTTCTGACCTGCAGACAACTTGACCTCAACTTTCACCGCGGCTGATATCAGCTGAAGAAGGATATGGACCTGAATCTAATGTCTGCAGACATAAAATCGAAGAGAACTACTAACTCTGATTTGAACCCAGAAGATCGGCTGCTATCAGTAAAAGAAGAAATACCAACCTTGGACAATCGACAGATTATGGACCCTTTTTATTTTCCCTTACAGCATTACCTTATTATAAAAAGAAAAAAAAAAAAAAGAAAATACAAAAAATATTTTAAAAAGTAAAACAAATGATTAATCACACTTATTGAAAATTGTTAAATTGATTGACTTTTGATGATATTACTTCAATAGCTCCTAAAATTGATAAATTGATTCAAAAATCTTTCCTAATGTAGCATAACTTTGCACATGTTTTTAACTTTTGATACTTGATGAAATTTTGCTATGAAAATTCCTGAAACAGTGTTGTGTCTATTTTACTGATATAGTATTATGTTTTAAAGCATATGAATGACTTTTAAAAGTAACAATTTGCATATATTTCAGATGCTGCATTTGCCATGTTGATTTCTAAAGTTTTTGACGTAGTACTTAAGTAATTCATCTTTGGCACGTGCTTTATTGATACCTTATGATTCTTAATTCTGTCTGATAAAACCTAGGAACCGGATATTGATAAATCATGTAATAAAATGGTTATAGTATAACGGGGTGGGATTATATAAGTTCGCTTCTTTCCACTCCCTTTCAAGCAATTTTTATTAATTATGTCTAATTATCCTAAGTTTGATTAGTTACTGTATGAATGTATAACTGATGATTATATTGCTTTTGTGTATTACTTCTATTTGATTGCTTGAAATAAACCATTTCAAATCAAATCAAATCAAATAATTAACAACATACAATCTCCCCAGACCAATATAAATTTCAATGCCAATACATTCTTCTTGTGTTCCTATTTTAATCACCCTGTAATTGAAATTGTTTTTAATAAAGGTGCCACAACCACCTCCCCCTCCTCCTGCTCTATCACAACGGATTCCCGTATATTGGGAAATTCTAAAATCTAAATTTGGCCTTTACCACGTCTCTTGAATACATATAATATCTGGTTTTTGATCCAAGTCATCTATACACTTTTTAAATTCCTATCCATTCGCCAATAAGCTCCTTGCATTCCATTGTAGTATAAGAACCATTTAATATCCCACACTTCCCATCTCCGACTAGACTGGGCACTAAGGTTGTTCCGAACCTCTTCCCATGTTAACCCATTGATGTCCAAATGGTTCGCCGCCGCTTTCCCAATGATTTGTATTCTTCCCGTTTTCGACTTAGTTTCCATCGTTGCATTTATAACTCCAGCAACAAACGTGAGCAGTTTCTTCAAATCTAACCAAACTCTCCCGTCAAGATTCCTGTCCTGTATACTATTTGACACCTTGTGTGTGACTCCTGCCTGTCTATCAGAACCCTTACCAACCATTTTGACTGCATCTGCATAGGAAATTCTATGTAGTACTCTGGTTTTTTGAATATCGACTTCTCTTTTCATGACCTGACAGCCTGCATATGCAGCACTATGATCCCCCCCACAGTTGCAACACTTTGGTTTCAACTTGTTTCCACAGGACTCATAGCTATGATCTTCTCCACACCTGGGACACCTCTGCTTGCCTTTACATACAGCAGCAGTGTGTCCAAATCTCTGGCAGTGAAAACATCTAACCGGTTTAGGAACATATTCCCTCACAGTATAACCCATGTATCCCAGGGATACTCTGTCCGGCAGGCTCCTTCCCATAAACTCCAACATTATACCCTCTGAATCCATTCTTAAACCATCCTGAAAAACACTTAATCTCCTTGCTTCTCTTATTTCTGCCCCTCGTAGGTTAGCTTCGAGTTCTGTAATGGACATCTTCACATGTATGCCCCATATCACTCCTCTGGGCCCCTGACCTCCCAGTCCTACCTTGCTCATTCTAACAACTTTATGTTTCCCCATTTCTCTCATTTTACAGGCCCTGTCCCTCTGCTCCTCACTTCTACAAACAATCAACAGGTTCCCATCTCTCAGGACTTTAGTAAGTTTAATATCCCCCACTTGATTCTTCAAAATAGTCGTCAGTTTTATCGGGCTCAAAGAACCTAACCCTTGCCCTTCAGAAAATCTCAAAATGAATTTATATCCATCCCCTCCCTCTTCGTCACTGTCAGTTGACATCACCAGTCTTTGTTTTCTAGCATCAGCTCCATCAAAACTATTTCCCCTCTTTTCCCTCCCTTTTTCAAACCCAAGCGTCCAACCTCGATTTAGCCATGTTTCCCGGCTATTTTCGAAAAACCGCCACCGGGGGGAAAACAGTACGATCCCACGCAAACACTTCGAGTTACCATCCAATGTCTGCTCTTCCGCGCAGGGCCCTTTGTGTTGGTCAAATGAGAAGGCAGCTTTTATAAACCCTCCCTCCCTAAAACCCTCTATAAAAACACAAAAAAAATACATGCGCTTTTTCATTTCTTTTTTTATCTTGTAAAATAAAAAAGTTCTTACGGTTTCTTACATTTCAAATATAAGTATAAAAAAGACCTCTCCCCCTTTGTGGGTGGTTTCTCCTCCAAGCTCGGGTCCTCCACCAGAGACCTGGGAGCTTGATGGTCCTGCAGGATCTCAGCTGTTTCTGTTCTGGACTGAGAGGTCTGAGGTCTTTCCAGGTATCTGTTGTAGCCACTCCTCCAGCTTGGGGGTTACTGCCCCCAGTGTTCCAATTACCACAGGCACCTTCACTTTCCAGGCTTTCCCCAGTTCTGGACTGAGTCCCTGGTATTTCTCCAGTTTCTCATGTTCCTTCTTCCTGATGTTCCCATCGCTTGGCACTGCCACATCCACCACAACGGCTTTCCTCTGTTCTTTATC
>JAUDJI010000829.1:0-12446 GCA_037389245.1 Oryzias sinensis | reverse complement strand
TATTTTGAAACCGCTGCTTTTATTTTGGCGAAGTCACTTCAGCCGGACGTGCTGGAATGCAAGCTAGTGGAGAAAACGCCGGTTGATGCTGAAAGCTGATGTCTAGCCTGCTTTGCATTCAAAACCCATCGAACTTTTGGTTGATTCCCTACAGAAGCAACACCTGTATGTATTTTTGTGGGTTTAAAAATACTTTAAAAGAGGTTTAGGAAGTTTCATTGTTTTAAATTTGACGTATAAGTTTAAAGTTAAACATAATGCTGTGCTGTAGAATATGTGCAGTTGACATATTGTGTGCGTTTCACGACGGCTAAACTTCTTGATTCATTTGTTTAATGTTATTTAAAAGGACTGCTATTTGACTGTTTTTATTTCTGTATTTTTTACAGTTTTACTTTGTACTCCAGATTACAAGAATGTTAATTAAACCAACTTCAAAGAGGACACGTCTTGTTTTTTGGAACAAAGTTTGGCTAGCTGTCTAGCTGAAAGCTACGTCACGTTTCAGCAAGGACAGTATAGTCTGTCTGTGGCTCAGTTTGAGCATTAAGCCGAGAGGTGGAAAAAATAAATAAAACTGAGGGATCTTTTTATTTTTGTCTTGATGAAAACAAGATAAACACCATAAGCCAATAGAGCTGAAGCGATTGCGGCCACTATGACATCACATGCTCTTCATCTGACAGGCAGCCAACCCCACGGGGTTCAACATACCACTGCTCAGGATCTGACTGCCGGAACCGAAGCAGCAATTCTAATCCTCTGCTCACTCGTTAGCTACGCTGAGTTGCTGGAGGCTTGGTGTAGGGACATTTTTGGAGAGACGTTGCAGAAGGTTGGGCAAAGGCGGGACAGATCGCCAGCCTGTTATAGAGTCCATGGAGCTGGACCGACCGCCCAGGATCCGACCGGACCGCGGGTGCCATTGTAGCCGGTCCAGGGTGCATCTCGCCTCGCCGAACAGTAACCGGGACAGCCTCCGGCAACCTTGCGGCCCCAGTGAGTTAAGAAAGTGGATGGAAGTTCAGGAAAAAAATCGTCACATAGAGCACCAATTTTGGATTTATTTTTCTACCCTTTGATCGAGTCACTGAAAACGCCACAAGCCTAAAGCTGAGTCCCTGATTGGTTGACGCAACTGCACCCGAAGCCCAAATAACAGGACCTCAGATCTCGTCTGTACATTGATTTGACATTGAAGCCTGGCGTGCGAATCGCGTCCGGTGTGAATGCAGCTTAATGGAGCTTCAATTTTTTTCCTACTTAATTGCCTACTTAGAATGTTGCTTAAGTGGGTGGAGTAAACACCGATCAATGTGCCCACCACCCTATGCGTAGAACCTTAGTCTGACATCCCCATTAACCCAGTATCTGTTCTGAGCTCAAACCCCTTCATTCATCAATCTTAGAACCTATGCCGTTTTTGTCACAGTTATTAGTATTCATATGTGGTATTTGTCAACCGCAGCCCTGGTCATTGTGAGGTTTTCTGACTGTGTACTTGGTAGCAGAAGTTTACAACATGAGCAGGATGATTACAGAAATTAGAGAAAGGGAAGTAAACACTAAGTCTAGCCCAACTTTAAATTCAATAACATCAATTTTTAACGTTAAACTTATAAAAACCATAAATTGACTGAAATAAAATGATTTATTATGACCTACAGACTCCAAACAAATTTTGGAAAACGTATTTCGTCATGTAAAAAGAAAAAAGAAAAATTGGAAGTGTCACTACAGCACGTTTTTCACCGTGTACATATTTTGGGATCATTCAGCATTATGTAGCCGATCCACTTTTACTACTTTTAGATATCAAGAAGATCACACCGTCATGAAAAAATAAGTCCTAAACAACCCGATTGAACAAAAGCAACAACTTGCACTCATAGATAAAGACAAATCTACAAATTGGTCAAAAGTATACATTAAATTAATTTGAAAAGAATTATGGGTAGTGGTTTTGAAAATAGAGTTAAATCTTTTACAGGGCTCCAGACTGCGACCAATTGCTCGCATTTTGCGACCAAAATTTGAGAGTGTGCGACTGAATTTTACATCCAGTCGCACATGTGCGACTAGTAAATTTGCCTCCCCCACCCTCCGTATTTTTTATACATTAAATGTGGAAGGAGCACGTCAATGATCAATTAAATAATCTGAGACGCGAGCGCACACGCACGCAGACAGACACACACACTCGCGCACATACTCATGAAACGCGAGCACACATTCGCGTGATGCCCGTCTGTGAGGCGGCCACTGCGTGTGAGAAGTATAAGTCACTGTAAGTGGCTAAAATATGTGGAGGGGGCGGGGCCTAGAGATATTTGCGCGCGCGTTAACATCTGTGGCAAGGAAACGGATACAAATATCATCACAACCTGATATGTGCGTCTGAGCTATGAGTAAGTGAAGTATTGATTCGTTCTTCCGACCTGCGGCTAGTGTACCAGTGCCAGAGTGTACAGCAGGGGTCTCAAACTCGCGGACCGCGGGCTATTTGCGGCCCCCAAGATGATATTTTGCAGCCCCACCTTAATATGAAAGTTTAATGTTACTGCAGCCCGCCAGTTTGTATGAATGACACTTTTTCATTGACGTGCGCGGAGATGACCAACCAATCACAGTGGGGTAAATGACTCTTGGGGGCGGGACAACGACAGGGCTTGAAAGCAGGACACCTGACAGCCCCCTCCCTCCCCAGACCACATGAAGGAGTTCCTTACTTTCCTTTTTAGAACGTATCTATTCGCTCGTAATTTTCTAAATACATGCAGTCCGTGCTGAACTTTTCTCTGGGTTACACGGAACCGGAGGAAGGTTTAGGGTTTGGTTACGGTTACGGCGGCGCATCAAACGGTTATGCACCGCTGTTACGGCAGCACACCGCTCCCGCGGGAGTCGGGTCAGCTGAGGAGAATAAATGTCCCCCACGTACGTGCGTGACAGCTAACGGGGCTTGAACATTAAACACGTGCGAGCAAAAACATTGGTTGTAGACACACTGAAAATACGTGGGGAAAATGCAACGATAGACGTGTTTGAGATGAACCGGCACCTCGCCTGGATCGTTGGGGAGACCCGGACGGGGGTGGAGGGGTGGGGGCTGTGAGATGAAGGCGAATCTGCAGCAAGACTGAAGGACAACAGGAAATTGGAGTTGTCCTTAACATTCAATTTAGTTTTAATATGCCTGTCCCCCTTAGTGTGATCTGTGTTATTATATATTTATTTTATGATTATTGTAATGTTTTGTAATGTATGTATCCTTTTTTTTTAATGAATTGGTATTTTAAATTATTTTAATCACTCAACTACAAAAACCATCAGGACACATGTCCCATAATGCATTGTTTTGTAGTCTGTAGGGCAGCTTTCAGTCAGTTTAGTTTCCAGCTGTGTCCGGGTAGGTTTGCCCCTTGCTCCCACCCCTTTCTCGCGATATTTTTGTGATGATTGACAGGTGATGTTGGAGCAAAAACTAAAATATGTCTCACACCAGGTGATCTGCGCAGCGTTGAGTTCACCTGGGTGATCTCAAACACGCTTATTGTGCATCTTGGCTGCACCTATTTGGTGTCACAAAGATAAATTTCCATCCGTTTTCCTTACTATTTGTACTGTCATGACAGCGATGGTGCTGTCAGTTTACCTGTTGTTGCATTTTCAAAAGTGAAGAATAAAATGTGACACTGAATTAGAAACAGCACATTGTAATTTCTGCATCTATTATGCATCTATTAAGTATTTATTCGTAATACACTGGAAATTAGTAGATTTGGTTAGCATGTTGATTTACGGTATGCGCCCCTAAAATTTCTGGTTGTGCCCCTAAAATTTTCAGTTAGGGGCCACTGTGCTCCTAGTGAAAAAAGTTAGTCTGGAGCCCTGTTTTACCAGCTGTATAGTCTAAAGCAGTGTTTTTCAACCGGTGGCGGGAAATTATCCATTTTCACTGGTCTAAAAAGACATTTCCCATCTCCAGGATATCAGCTCTTTGTTCATCACAACAGGTCCTCATAAAACACTGAGTAGTTAGGAATATAAAAGATCATAAAATATGTTTTTCTTTGTGTCTATTTGATACTATTAACGACACTTTGATAACCGATTACCGATTTAGCCGTAGCTTCAGACGTTTTCAGAAAAGTCCCGCCCCTTCAACTGTCTCTGCCAATCATTCTTGAAGGCTTAATTATACGTCATCACTCTGACCAATCAGCAGTGGTTAAAGTCTTCACTTCCTTGTTCCGATTCTGCTCATAAAATCTCTCAGTTCCAACAAAAATACCAGCTAAAGCTCGGCTTTCCACAGAATCCGGTGTCAGACTGTGGAAAAAGTGAACACAATAATTAAGCTCAAAGAAGCGAATAAATAAATACATAAATAAATAAATAAATAAATAAATGAATGAATGAATGAATGAATGAATGAATGAATGAATGAATGAATNTGAATGAATGAATGAATGAATGAATGAATGAATGAATGAATGAATGAATGAATGAATATATAAATAAATAAATAAATAAAATAAAAATTAAGCTCAAAGAAGCGAGTCTGTCTGCCATTGAAGGCAGTTTTCGCACTACATCTCCCATGATGCATTGGGTTAAAGTGACAGCATCTCTGCGTAAAATGAGTCTTCCCTGTTAAACGTCTTGAAACCACAACACACATCAAACAGTTTTTAAATCTTCTTGATGAAATCAGAAGCCAACAGTTTATTTCTCCTTCAAGGTTTGTGTTTATTAACAGCCAAACATTCCAGAGTTTGGTCCAAGTCATCTTTCTAGCTGAAACACTTTTCTAATAACGTCTGGATTATTTTATATGTTAAATTTAAGAAGAAGTAATAACAACATTTAAGAAACAGGATTAAGATAAAGTGGCCAACAGACACAATTAAACTAAATTGAAACAATTTGATCATCTAAAAAGAAATAAAACATTTTTGTTTAAGTTTTCAAAGACTTCATCTTTGATTAAGACAAAAGAAAAAAAACGGATAAAACTTCAACATGTTTCACTTTTTGTGTTGCTACAGAAAACATACATTTAATGTCAGTTTTTTTGTGTAACTTTTACCAAACTTATTGTGATCATATAAATGTTCAAAAATTACAGTTGCCTTTGCAACAACATTGAAATGAATATAAAAAAAATGATCACTTTTTAGAAATAATATTTTTGATTTTTGTGAGGTTACATAAAATTACATGTTAATAAACTGAAGGGGTAAAACAACTACCAGGGTTAATATTACTGGGGCTGCATGGTGGCACAATGGTTAGCGCTCTTGCCTCACAGCAAGAAGGCCCCTGGTTCAAGTCCCTATGGGAACTGAAACAGAACATCATTGGGGGACCTTTCTGTGTGGATTTTGCATGTTCTCCCCTTGCATGCGCGGGTTCTCTCCAGGATCCCCAGCATGCTTCATAGGTTAATTGGCATCTCTAAATTGTCCATAGGTGTGAGTGTGAGAGTGAATGGGTGTGTGATTGTGGACCTGTCCAGGGCATCCCCTCCCTTCGACCACAAGCGGCCGGGATAGGCTCCGGCAGCCTCATGACCCCGAAAGGAAAAAACAGAATAAAAAATGATGAATGAAAAATTCTTAGTAATTTAACTTTTATTACATCTTTTAGAAAAAACAGCTTTTTCTGCCAGAGTCATCACAAAAATGCACGTGAGATTGCAGACGGACTGTACATAAATACAGACTATAGAGTTTCTCCTTTTTTTAATTTTTGAATGCTTTTTGACCAGGGATTTTTGTCAAGGATAAAGTGTGCCTTGGCTCAAAAAAGGTTGAAAAACACTGTTGTACAGGTTATGATCTTTGCTGATCATGTAAACCCCTCCCAGATGGACTGTTGGTGTCAGCTGGCTGCCTCTCTGGAGGGTATGTAATCACAATAAAAAACTGATCGTCCAAAACCTTTTTGCCACACAAAGATCACAAAGGCTGCAGACCAGAACAAGGACGCCATAAAGTCTGCCCATGATGAGGTAATCACGTTCTACCAGCCGAATATCAATGGGAATGAAACAAGTCAATATCCAAATCGTGTCACCTTCTGACAATCCAGCTACTTATGTTTTTTATTTTGTCTTTTCTGAAAGGTGTATGCTTAATGAATTACATGCTATACAGCACCTTACACGAGGTTTTTTCAGTGAGAGTGAACCGTCTTTTATTTAGACATGCACCTCCCAGTAACGTCAGCTACTGCCACAAGGAGAATCGAATACTGTGGGAGAGATTGCTCCTCCACTGCAACACCCCTACATGCCGGCTGCAGCAGCAATAAATCAAAAGATTGCTGCGAACCCCAGGATCCGCCATCTCTCTACCTAATCATGAATATTCAAATAAAAACCACAGAGAAACTGCTGTGCTGCAGAATTTCCCAAGAGTTAGAGCCCGGATTAATATACATGCAAGATCAAATATCTTCTTTGTCTTTTCCCCTATTCTCCTGAACCTTCCTTAACTTCTCTTTCACATCTACCTATACTATGTTTTCACTTATTTTACACCCAAATCATTTATTTAGTCTCACTGTTGTCCAGATTTGATCTGTGTTGTGCATGTGTTTCTGTGTAATGTAGCTGTCTGAGCGTTGATAAGTAGGGGTTTAAATAAGAGCTTTAAGTGCGTGTCCATGTAAGGTCTACAGAGCCATGCTAAGTGGGCTGCTTAAAAGGCACAAACTCTTTGACTGATGCTTTTGTAGAACTTTTAAATGGACCCAACACAAACCAATGAGTCAAATCAATTTTCCTATCTTGTAGGTCCCTGGTTATAATCAGTAATATACCACTTTTAAGTTTAAATTTTAAGTTTAAATGTGGCCGTGAAAAAGCAAAATCTATAGTTGAATGAAAAATCATTTAAGGTAAACTAAACAAGCAAATCTGTACATTTTACTTTTTTATTGTGAAACTAAAGAATTACAAAATATTTCACAAAGGTTTAATCCTGGTTTTAAATACATTGTCTAAGGTTTAATAAACGATGACTGGCTTCGTCCTCTTTACGTGGCTGGTCGCAAACTAGCTTGAACTCTTCAATAAATCTAATAAATAATAAGTGGGAGATGGGATTACCTGTTAAATATGCCTGTGCCCACTGCATAGCTTTATGTCTGAGAGAATTGACAATTAGGGTTATTTTGCTGTGGTCAGACTGGTAGAATCTGGGAGCTAGTCCAAATATTAACTGGCATTGTAATAAAAACCCGCTAGTATTCAACTACCCCATGGAAGGGCTCTGGCCGCAGGCGGAAGTTTCTCCGGTGACGATGCAGAAGTGGTGGCAGCCACATTGACTGAAGGCGGAAGTGAAGCGGTACTCAAGGGAATAGGTATCATATGGCTAGTTAAGTCCATCAAAGCCTGGGAAATACTGTCAATACGACAAAACAGATCTTGTTGAACAGATGCCATCTGAGATAGGGCCAGGAATCGCCTTCCTGGGAAATGGCGAAACGTAAATCTTCCGGGTCAGCTGGGTCTTGAGTATGGCCAGTTTGTTCTGTCATGACTGACAATGACAAGAACAGATCCAACGCTGAAACCCAGAAAGACCACGCACAAGGATTTGGCAGAGTAAGAGTTTTATTGCACGTGGATGTTGGCGAGGAGATCCGTGGAGACAAACACTGGAGGAGTTTGCGACGAGGAGAGAACCAAATAAATATTCCTCTTACTTGCTGTGGGATCTTTGTGGCGAGGCGAATGAGGATGAAGTGGGCAGGCGGTGTACCATGGCGTAGAGAAGTGGCTTGGCTGAAGGTCTTGACATCGAGATGGTATGTCCGTCTACTGGCCAGCCAGCTGCCCGAATGCCGGCATAACAAGCAAAAGAGCTCTGCGGCAGAGCTAGTAGCAGGAGCTATCGTATGGCAAAGCAGCCAAGGTATCATAAATCTTATATTTTTCTTAAATTCATTGAGACAATAATAAAGTGATCATTATTGTTTTTCTTTTCGTGTCTTGAACGAATGTGGGTAACAGAGACACGGAAGTTACAGCTGAAAGCAGCTTTTGCGGCCGGACGGAGACCATTTCCATGTTTATGAATGACTTATTACACAAATTAATTATTTAGTTCGCACAAATTTATTATTTCGTTCGCACTAATTAATCATTTTGAGGGAATGAAATAATATTTCAGGGGAACGGAATATTATCTTGTGGGAACGGAATATTATTTCGTGCCAACAAGATATAAATTTGTGGAAACAACATATTAATATGTGGGAATGAGATATATTTTAGTTTTTTAATGTCAGGACACGCGGTCCGTAAAGAACTACTCACTCACACAGCAGTATCTTGGTATGAAGAAACGTGAAAAAATAAAACAAACTATAACAAACCAACCCTCTCATCTACATGTCAGTGACTCTAGACTGCTATTGCTGTCAGTTTGCCATTTATGAGAACCTGAACTCATTGACATCAGAGTCTTTGTGAACCTTGTCAATCACAGCTTGGTTCAGCAGTTCAGCTCTGAATTAAAAAAAGATTTTTGTTGTTTTGGCATCCTCTGCTCCCTAAAGAAACATGTTAAAAATGTTTGCTTTAACTGCTTTAAATCCAGATTTTGCAGATGCCTATCTATAACTAGCTGCGTTTACATGGAAAAAAGTAATCGCAAAGAACGCCTGATCGGAAGAAAAATGCATCATGTAAACACGTCCTTCAGAATACTCTGCCCCGATCAGACTTGTTCGGATCAAAATTTCTTTCCGATCGAGATAGGAGGTTTATGCCGATTTTTTTTATGCATGTACCGTAATTTCCGGACTATAAGCCGCTACTTGCTAGCCTGGATGAACATGAATCCATGCGGAAAAAGCTGCAAACTGCAGCTTGGCTGCACGTTAATATGTGGGAATAACATCAGCCTTTATTTTGTTGGGACACGACTGGAAACACAAATCGACATGATTGTTTTAACGGTTTCTAAGGACTGAGCGTAATTTTGCTTTGAAAAGCTCAAACCGCCCCACAGCCTCCCTGTGAGCTGGGGACATGTTCTCCTGCTGCTCGTTCACATAGAGCTGCGGGGCCGATGGCATTCTGAAGGCTCCCACACGTAACAACGCATCCGCCCCTCATCCACAAAACGTACAGTATTAAGTCCGATTGCTTTGCACAGACACGATTCACTCCTTCCACCGGCGCAAAGGGGACGAAGCGCTACTCCCTGGTGCCGCCCTGGCAAGGGGTGTCGGAGAAGATAGGAAGGGGAAACAAGAAGCGCGCGGGGCGAGCGCGGAGCGCATAGGCGTCCGCGGAGCTACAGTGTTTGTTGTGGAAGGAAACTTCTGACGCATGACACTGAGGTGCGTGCTTTTCAGTCGCCGCTGCTTTATTTTACTGGTGTGTTTTTTAACCAGCCCTTTTACTACCATAATGCTGCCGCATCAAAAGCGGAAGTCGAGCTGTTCCCGTTCGCCCCTCCATCCACTGGTGCTCCTTGATCATTCTATAAACACTGACAACCGTGTGGCGGGCGGGGGATTAGACCTGCCTTTAGCCCCTAAGACTCATGGGAAATGGAGAATCGCGGATGTAAATTTCCTCATCATAACTGAGGGATGTAATGTTGGTTATATGGTTACTTTTTGTAATTTTATGTATGATACCTAGATTGTCAATAAGTAAAAAAAAAAAAAAAAAAAAAACATAACTGAGGAACTTGTGAACAGCATTGACGTCCATGCTGTCTGGCAGATGTGGGTGTAATCAAACACATGAGCTGATGCAATACTGTCTCCTCCCACGGTGTGCATATAAATTTCACTCAGTCTGGGAGTCAGGACATATTGCGCAATGCATCCGGCTTGTACACTGACGCGGCTTATGTATGTACAAAAAAAGTTAAACACGTGAAAATGGGTGGGTGCGGCTTTTAATCGGGTGCGCTCTATAGTCCGGAAATTACGGTAAACGGTTCATTGATCGTGTGTCACTACTGCTCTGGTTTACGTCACGCATAGACGGTGCGAAAGCTTTGGAGCGCATACGGGACCGACTGGCTGCTCAGCAAGAGTGGACCGTGTCTGTGAGCAGAGTAGCCGGAGTGATAGCTTTGTGTTGGCGGACGGGGGGGGTGGTGCTTTGGTACGTGTGCACTCCGAGAGGGAGGCCTCAATCCCGCCGTTCTGGGTTTGTTACGAGCTACCAGAACCATGCTTTTGGGGGGGAGCTTTTCAAAGCAGAGACCGTTCGATCACGTGGATTTGTGTTTCCAGTCGTGTCCCGACAAAATAAAGGCTGATGTTTTTCCCACATATTTACGCGCAGCCAGGATGCAGATTGCAAAATTTCCCACATGGATATAGGGACTCATTTTCGCTTCCGGTATTTTCAACACTACTGCGCATGCCCAAATGATTTATTCCGACCGAAAATGAGACCCATGTGAACGTTTGTTCTAATCGGAAAAAGTTTTTCTGATCCCATGTACACAGTTGAATTTTGATCTGACCATTGATCCGACCAAGACATTTTGCACCTGTAACCGTGGCTACTGTCATGTCATGTGACATGTTGTTGAGGTGGGATGTCTGCATGTTTTAGGAGGGAAAGAGCATTACGAAAAATAATTTCAGCTATGAGAATAAGCTGACCGGCAAAAAACATTGTATGTAAAACTGCTTTTACAATTGAAAATACTATTTAAAAATTCAGATTGTTTAAAGCACAATGAATACATATAATATTTGTGATTGTAGGATATTAAAACCCAGATATATCATAAAACTTACATCCTAGAGCAGGCATGTCCAAAGCCTGGCCCGCAGGCCAAATGAAGCCTGCTGAAATGCCCAGCAGCCTAAGGGCTCCTTTTTTATATCAATACCAAGCCCCCAGAATTTTTTTTTTTTTAAACTGTGCGTACAACATCTTGATTGTGGTTGAATAAATTACATTTTAAGCTGTTATAAACCTGTGGCAGCACTTGTGTGACCCTTCTGTGACACTTTCTAGCTCACTGCCAAGACCTTAACAGTAAATAAAAAGGAAAAGTTGACAGTAAGGTCCACCACTTCCAGGAATAATGGAAATTGGCACATTTTTTCTGTGAATTTTGAAACAACTTACTAAGACTGTTTTCAATGGCTTCAATTTCAAGAGAAACTGCAGACAAGACATGCTAACTACGACAAACTAACGGTATAAAAAAATTGACAAATTGACAGTAAATGTGGTAAAAATGTATTTTAAGATCTATTTGTTTTCTTTGTGAATAAATGATGAGTGTGCCGTTTTAATAAAATATTAGTTTATTTACATTTTACGTTATCAAAATAGTTCTAAGAATGTCAGGCTAAATGGTTGGTCTTCACATTTTCCCCTCATCAAATGTCATAGTCTGTAGTCAACACTCTTGACCAGACTAAACTGATAATATTCATAGTGTTGTCATGTGAATAATTATTTGTGCAATTAATTAGTCGTTACCTATATTTATTTAATCTACTTAATTAATTTTTAATCACAATTATTTTCAATGTTATAGTAGCAGTAAAAGCCGCCTTTTAAGATAGTTTAATTTAAATGTGTGACATTGTGGCGAAGTAAAAGATCAAATTACTCCTAAAATACTGTGTTTATGACATTTTCTCAATATAACAGACTTTAACCTTTACTTTTACCCCAACAAGATGTAAAAGCGCTCAAATTTAACACATAAGAACAGGAAGACTTTTCTGAGCAATCCAAAAAAGACAGACCACACCTCCTATCAATTCTATTATACATGTTGGCAAACCTTATTCCACAGTTTACCGTCCGATGTGATCAGCCCACAAACCCCATGAATTTACAACAACAAACACCTTGTCAGGCTTTATCCCTTATAGATAATAGATAGATAATAGCTGAGGTGTTTTGAACTTGTTTGTGTTAGTTCAATAAAAGAAATCAAACTTTGATCGGGCAGGCGGGCGGGTGGATGGACCATTTTAATTCAATCTTTAGAATTAAATTGTTTTCAAGTTGGTAATGTATAAAAATGAAATCTTTTTAAAATTATAGATACATTAGAAAAAAACGTGAAATAAAATAACACAGGGAGCTAGCTAGCTGCTTATTTCAGATGATCTGTTCCAGTTCTGCTTGGGCTTTTTCTGTTGTAAATGACAGCACTCAACGATGACTGAGTTCTCGTTCAGCAAAAGCAAACAATGTTCTTTTATGAACCACTTTAGTCTTTTAGGGCTTTGAATGTTTGTCATACTTTTAATGTGATGACAGAACTAAAAAAGGGGGATGGTCTCATGAAAGGCCTTGCCCTCAGAATTTTGGTTGATATTAATGTTTTTCATATCGTGATTCAAACATCTGCTTTGGATTGCAGTGCAGTAGACAAGCCTTATTTGATCAGTGAGCAAAGAGCTTTTCTTTTTTGCTTCATGGT
>JAUDJI010000828.1:0-12450 GCA_037389245.1 Oryzias sinensis | reverse complement strand
GTTAGGGCTGTCACGATTCTCCAAATCCTAGATTCGATTGCATTTTCGATTCTAAGGTCATGGTTTGATTCGATTCTCGATTTTTACATAGATACTTTTTAAAGCACACATTGTCATTTTTCAAACTAGACTTTAATGCAATATAATATATGACCTTTGTTTGCAATGCACCACACTACATGGTCAAATTTAAAACTTTTATTCACAACATAATTTAACAATAACTTGTATCTTTAGTCAATTGAAAACTTAAAATATAGCCATCCAGTTTCTCTTTTGTAAGTGCAGTCTTTATCCCAAAATGAAATTCAAGTTCACAACAAAACAAACAAAAACAATAAAACAGAAATGTTCATAGTCTCTGAACAGTTAAGTGTCTTAAACTATTTGATGCAGAGAAAAATAATTAAATCAATAAATAATATTAAATGTAAATTTATCTGAAACATTAACACAGCAGCACCAATATATTTAACGTTTTTAATCTGAAGAAATAGGTAAAATACAATGTTCTGATCTGACAATACAACAGCAAGTATTGTACTTGTGTTTATTTCAAGGAAAGTGTCCACCCTCAATACACACATCAAATGCAGCTTAGCCAGAGTTAACACAGCGACTACCCTGGAGGTCAGATACCACCCCTCCACACACACACACACACACTATCACACTCTTTTCTCTACCTTTCTCTGACACACACATCTACTCAGTGACGCGCAGTGAGGTTGATAGTTGGTGAGGCACTGACTCCTCTGAAGTAATACTTACGATGATAAAAACTGAATATTTCACCGTTCATCCAACAGTATTTAACAGGTAATTCTTTGTATCTCAACATTCCTCTTTCAATGACCCTCACACCAACAAATACACAAACATCTGGACAGAGCATCAGTCTGGTGTCTGAGTAATTCATATTCACAATAATCACATTAAATACATTACATTTCAGATTAGTAGTGTAAATTAATTTTAACCTTTAGCAAAAAATATTTACTTTTATTACTTTAAAAAAATAATATTTAATGATTCACTTTTTGCAAGATAGCTGATAATTGACGAATTATTAACATATTGTAAAACCTCTGCCTATAACAAGGAAACAAACTCTGAACTGTCCATAAATTGGCTGTGTTGGAGAGCTAGCCATGCCCTACCTTTCCGATTTCAGACCCCACTTCTTTGAACACACCCACAAACAGCCAAACAGCATGGATGTGACTTCTGCTCACAGCCCCCTGCACTCATGGTTTTACACCCAAGATTCCCCACTTCCCATGAGTCTTAGGGGTTGAAGACGGGGCTAACCCCCAGGTCGCCACACTTTTCAGACAAGCATGCTCAGTCAGGTGTGTTTTCCAAACTACATCTCAGAATTCTTACCTTGCTGGAGTGATGGGATGTTGATCTCAGTGGGATTTCTGGCATTTCTTTTTTCTAGTAATGCTCTGCAGATCAGGTTTATATTCAATAGTAAGTAGTCCCTCTGATCAGTTACTTTACGTGAGTGTCAGTCAGAACGGACCAATGTCTTGATTTCACGTGTTTCAAGGTGATAAACAGAGACTGGCAGACATGTATTGAGGAGAAAGTGAGGAGCGGCTCTTTTACACACGGGTATTTTTCCGTTCTCCAAAACGTTAACAGGACCTTCTTTCGAAGAGATTTCAGCTCTATCATCTCCGGTTCTCTCGCTGGCTCGTCAGTGACAAGCGGGGATCTCAGGCAGTAAATAGCTGCATTAAAGAATCAATGAGAAAAGTGATCTGCGGTCATTTCTGCTGCAGCTCCTCAAACCGCAAAGTAAAGTTTCCGTCCAGTTGCGCAAGAAGCGTCCCATTCTCCGTTTTATTCATTTATTGCCGCTTTCTGCTGTAAGCTTCGCAAAGACGGAAAGTGGGATGATTGCCATTTTAAATGTGCACTTTCAAAAGCTTCAACTTGTTCATAAAGGAGACAATTTGTGTCAGAGCAGAAAGAGTTTTTAATTTTCCCCAGGATACGTTTAGTTCTTTTCTGCCATGAACAACGTTACTGCTTCCAAAAGCTCATAATAATAAACATAGTGACTTGCCATTCCATTCAGTAAAAAAGTAAGAATCTTCCCATTCTTCCAGAAACATCCTGTGTTTCTCTTTATACTCTGACTTTCGCCATTTTGACCACGAGGAGTAACAGTCTGCACGCACATCAAATGTTTAATAATTTTGTCTGGCATTGGGCATAACCCGCGGAAATGTTTGGCAGTCACGTATGTGTCAGGAGAAGCATCAAAACACACTGCCAAATTACTTTTATCATTATTAATTTTTTATTTTTAATAAACTCTGATGGCTTGAGTGTGGTTTAAGAGGGAATAAACTATGAAATGAGGCACAGTATATAGAAAATTTGATGAGACGCAAAGAGCTGCATGCTTTCTGGCCAAGAGCCACATGTGGCTCGAGAGCTGCGTGTTCGCCACACGATATTTGCCGACGTTTAACGCCTCGTGACTAAACAAAGGGCACCTATGTGAGTGTGCACACCAACGCAAACAACGCCACGCGTAAAAGGGTCATTTTTTTCAAAAACGCCTCGGGTTCGTTTTTTTGGGTTTGACACGCCGCGTCAAAAACTATACGACCAATGAGAATGGCGCTTTTGCACACGTGTCTGGAGCTTCTGAAGTTACAGTAAAACACAACTTGACGGCGCTCAAACACAAAACTGTCTTGCTGAGCACACATATGTCACGGCGAAGAAGATATACGCCAAGTAGCGTCTACATTGCCGCAAAGAAATAAGACGAAAAAGATGCACTCACTGACGGACATTCTAAAATATCCCCGAAAACGCTCATGATACATTTTCAGCTCTTGTACCAGTCGATAAAACTCCCCATGTGCTTCTCTTCTCGTAACTATGGGATGTACCCAAAATCAGCGTCTTTTCCGACGTCTTTCAGCATTCACCAGAACAATAATTTCTTCATTGCTGGAACTGGAGCTAGAGCTACTGGTGCTGGGAATATTCATGTTTTCTTTGTTTGATTCTGACAAGCGCGTAAATACTTGCTCTCTTCTTCTGAGTGAAAAGCGACTTTAAGAAGCGTAAAGTTGCGCAGCGCCACCTTGTGTACAGGAGTATTTATGTTTTACATTAAGCGCCATCTAATGTCAGGGAATGAATGTGCATGTTTGCTCCCCTCATCGTCAGCGTAAATTGCCCGGGTGTGAACACAAAAAACGTGTTGAAAAACGCTGGCTAAAAAAAACGTCTGGCAAGGTTCGTCCCGGTGTGTACGGGCATTTAGGTTGAAGGATAGAAGCTTATAGTCAAATAAAAGGAGAGAGTCTACATTACAAGAGACTGGTGAGACATCTGAGCAGCAGACAAGGTCCAGAACATGCCCCAGAAGGAGTGTAACAATTTATTTTAACAACGATTCACATAAATTCAATATTTGTGGTTGCCCATTAAATTCACTTTCGATTTTGGTTTATTTTAAACTATCTGATTCAATCAGATTCCTTGATGTAAAATTGATCCAGAACACCTTAAGCCAAAAACCTAACAAGTGTGACTCAGAGAGAAAGACCTGGTACTGAACAGAGCAGGCTAAACTTTTCCAGATTCTTTGGATTTCTTTCAAAATAATCAAGTCTTAATTATATGTGTGCAAATTAGGGCTGTGACGATAACCGCGTTACCGCGCCCCCTGGTGGTTCATCACCACAGTGATCAAAAATCCGACACCGTCACAGCTCTAGTGCAAATAAACAAGTACAATTGTAAATTGTCACATCCATTTACCGCAATTTCCGTTCTATAAGCCGCTATTTATAAGTAGCGGCTATAAGCCGCTACATTGTCATGCACTTACAGCCCTGCAGCTTATTCAGTGACGCGGCTAATTTAAGGATTTATTTAACGGCCACCTTGAGCGCTCTTTTGGTCCCGGAGCGGAGACTGAATGCATGATCCAACTTCCAGCAGCAAGCCAATTTATTTTCGAAACACCTCTAAGCAACCCAACAGCACGGAGCTGACTTCAGGTCTTAGACACTTCAGTCATGTTTCAACAAAAAGTAACACCCATCCCCAGCTGCATCCCACAATCCTTTGGTGCCCTTAGACCCAACGTGCACGTGACCGCCACTACAATACAGGGCGAGGCGCCCCCCTCGCGAGGGTTGTCGGAGAAGATAGGAAAGAAGAGACAAGGAGCCCGCGGGGCAAGGGCGGAGCGCAGAGGTGTCCGCGGAGTAACAGTGTGTCACTGTTGTGGAAGGAAACTTCTGGTGAACGCGACGCCCTGCGCAAATGCACGTGTGTTGCGCTGCGCAGAGGCGCGCTTTTAAGTCACCGCTGCTCTCTTTTACTGGTATATTTTTTTAACCAGCCCTGTTAAAACCATATGGCTGCCGTGTTACAGGCGGAAGGAGAGGAGAGCTGCTCTACCGTTCTCCCCTCCTCTCGCTGCCGCATCCTGCTTCTTTTTAAACACGCACAACACAGTAGCCGCGGTTACATGGGCAGAATATCTTGATCGGATCAATGGTCGGGTTAAAATTCACCCGTGCACATGGGCACAGAAAACCTTTTTCCGATTAGAACAAACGTTCCCATGGCTCACACTTTCATTCGGAATGAATCATCTGGGCATGCGCAGTAGTGTAAAATCACCCGGATGCGGAACTAGGTCTGTGGTAAACAAAGAGCTGCCACAGACAGACAGCATGTGCAGCAGCTCCGTAATACGAGACGATCTTCCATACGTGCTTTTATTAATGTCATGAATATTATGAAGCGCCTGTTCGCTCATCGTTATATTTAATCCGTGTGATCAGTGCTGTTTTATGAATGAAACAGAGCTGGAAAAGGCTGAGGACAGGCTAACACGGGCTAACAACATTAGCCTTGATGGACACAAAATCCAGGACCGTGCGAGAAACGCAGCAATCTGCATCTTAGCGCACATAAATGTATGGAAATAACATCAGCCTTTATTTTGTCGGGACACAACTGGAAACACAAATCCACGTGACACCACGCGACATTTATTTTTGCTCTGAAAAGTTCACACAGACCGCCCCAAAGCCACTCTGAGCTAGCGGCCTGAGCTCTGTTCAAACACGGTTCACGGCAGTCTGGATTCTCCCACACATAACAAAACGCACACGTAACAAAGCATCCTCCCCCCTCTGACACAAAATTATTAATCCAGCTGCTCTGCTCACTCGGGTGCCAGTGGACCGAGTGAGCATCGGGGGGCAAGCGCTCCTTTCCAGCATCTCCTTCATGAGGAGTGAAAGAGAGGGGAGAGCCAGCGGGGCGAGAGCGGAGCGGCGCTTTTCACGGGGCTACGAAGAGCCACACACCGTCTATGCATGACATAACCCAGAGCAGCAGTGACACACGATCGGAATGAGTGTTTACTTGCTCCACGATCGGATAAACAATCGGTATAACCCACCTATCTCGATCGGAAAGAAATTCTGATCCGAATGAGTCTGACCGGGGGAGAGTATTCCAAACGGCGCGTTTACATGACGCATTTTCTTTCCGATCAGGCGTTCTTTCCGATTACTTTTGCCCATGTAAACGCAGCTAGTGTGCTGACCTGGGTGTTAGCCCCGCCTTAAGCCTCTAAGACTCATGGGAAGGGGGGAATCGCGGGTGTAAATTTTGTCACCATAACTGAGGGATGTAATGTTGATTATACGGTTACTGATTGTTATTTTATGTATGATACCTCAATTGGCAATAAGTAAAAAATAAATAAAAACTCAAAACCATAACTGAGGAACCTGTGAACAGAAATGAGGTGCATGCTGTTTGGCAGATGTGGGTGTGGTCAAATTCACGACCTGACGCACAGTTAACTCCTCCCTCAGTGAGGATGAAGCTCGTCTCAAAGACTGCGGGTCAGGGTATTCAGTGACGATCTGATTGTGTTGGTAACAACATGCGGTTTATACACTGGTGCGGCTTATGTATGTAAATAGTTGTCTAACCCAGTGTTTTCAACCTTTTCTGTGCCACAGCACACTTTAAGCTTGACAAAAATCCAGCGGCACACCAGCATCCAAAAAAAAAAAAGAAGCAGAAACTCAGTCTGTTTTGATCTACCCCCCCCCCCCCCCCCTGCAATATCACGTGCACTTTTGTGATAATTGTGGTAGAAAAAGCAGGAAGTTGCAGGTGTTTTTTCTAAAAGATGAAATAAAAGTTAAGTTAGAAAATTTACAAACTGTGTCTTTGTTGTGGTTTCAAGACTTTAACAAGGGCGACTCATTGTATGATGAGGCGCTGTCACTTTAACCCAATGCATCATGGGAGATTTAGTGTGAAAACTGCCGCAAAAGGGCAGAAAGACTAGCGTCTGTGAGCTTCATTGTTTTGTTCACTTTTTCCACGGTCTGATACCGGATTCTGTGGAAAGCTACACAGCTAAAGCTGAGCTTTAGCTGTGTATTGGCTAGTAAGAATGATTGGTGGAGACAGTTAAAGGGGCTTTTAAGGGGACTTTTCCGCAAACAGCTTTAGTTGCAGCTAACTCGCGGTACAGTCATTCTTATCAAAATGTCTTTAATAAAATCAAATAAACACAAAGAAAAAATAATTATATGATCTTTTATATTCCTAACTACTCAGTGTTTTATCAGGGCCTGTTTGGATGCACACAGAGCTGATATCCTGAAGATGGAAAATGTTTTTAGATCAGTTGATGAGGTCAATTTCTCACGGCACACTTGACCATCTCCCACAGCACACTGGTTGAAAAACACTGGTCTAACCTGTCGAAAATGAGTGGGTGCGGCTCGTAATCAGGTGCGCTCTATAACCCAAAAATTACTGTACATTTTAGTGTTCAAAGTTTAGCCCACTATTGTTCTTTCACATAGGCATAATCTAAAGCAGGGGTGGGCAAACTACGGCCCGCGGGCTGGATCCGTTTGGTCCGGCACACTGATATTGTTCAACAATATCAGAGACCCGTGTTTTTTAATATGGCCACATGATCAAGACGTGACATTTATTCCTCCCTTCTCCAGTCTGTGCTCCAACCTGAAACCCTCTAAAAATCCCTGTCAAACAGAACAGAAGACAGTTTTCCCTTTCTACATCGCAGTTCATCTTTCCAGGTTTAGCTCATTCTTTTATTCTTTTATTATCTTATTATCTTTTATTATGATGCTTTTTTTAAACAGCACACCCTGTTCTGTGTCCTGATTGTCTGGAGACCTTGTCAATCAATATCCGTCTGTTCTACAGAAACGCGGACCTCTTCAGATCAGAAATCTGTAATGGATCAGATCTTTGTTTAGATCCTAGATCTAATTTCTATGAAGGTTTCAGAATTTAAAAAAAGAGAAAGAAGTGTGAAAATGTTCACGTTTGTCTGAAAAAAAGTGCATTTATTCAGTGAGGAGTTTTACTGCCATAAAACATCTGTAATCCGACTCCGTGGATTTCACCGATCACGGTTATTTTTAGAACGTAACTCCTGCAATAAACGAGGGAACTCTATAATGGCGAAAAGGTAACACAGATATATGTGTAGCAGAAAAAGACATGGAAATTTGTTTTTCGTTTATTACTAGGTGAGAAACAGCTGTGCGGAACACAGCGCAGCTGCACAAACTGTGAGACGTGTGATGAGCTCAAAGTCTCACCAGAATTATGACGGGAGAGGATCCATTATTTATTGTTTTTTTATTTATCAGTATATTTTTCCAGAAATTTTTGTCTTCGAAAATCATAGAGACGGCTACAATTTTTAACCTATTTAAACCATTCAACTATTAAAAATGTTCAAGTCCTTTGTCTAATGCCTGGTATGACTTTTAGTCCTTCAAATCCTTAGTTTTTAAAAATGAAAACTTTCGTTCGTTTTTTCCACGTAAAAAACGAAACTGTGGCATGAAATCGTTTCAACTCAGCTTGTCCCATTAAGACGATACATGACAAGCCTCATATATGGACATAATGAATGTTTTTTTTATACCGGCGGCCTCTTGACGTCACAGGAGGGTTAGTTCAGTGGGTTAGATAGCGGGTTTAACATACAGAGGTTCTGAGTTCAAAGCTGGCTTCAGACTTTTTTTGCATGATTTTTTTCTTTTGTCTTTCTTGATAAAATTGAGTTCGACTAACTCAATTATATTTCGTTACATGGAAGAATTTTCTTTGAGGTGGGGTTACTCATATTTATTGGATAGAAATCCTGCCCACAATTAAATTGAGTTCATCCAATGAGTTATTTTTTTGAGTCTGTGAGGCCAGACAAAATTTATTAACTGCCTAATACATGCACATGGAAACTTGTAAAAGGAATAAGAAGAAAGCAATCACTGTATAAATTCTCCAATTCAATTAAATATTTTTTTATTTAGCCCAATGAAAAACAATAAAAAGGGGATCATGAATACAAAGAATGCATTAGGAAAATACTAAACTTTAACAAAACAGACTAAACTAAACTGATATTCCTGCCCTTAGACCCCCCCTTCACGGTAAGGAAAAACTCCTTAAAAACCAGTAGGTGGCAATATTGCACATGGAAACTTGTAAAACCGATGAAGAAGACAGGCTAAATGTGGGCGGGGTTAACATTCCACAGCGTGTACACATTCCTCAGCGTTCCAGCATTCCACTATGTTGTGCAATTCTGCAGGCTGCAGCCAGGGGGTAGTTGGAAAAATTCAATCCCTCTGTTCCGTTTCACAAAGACACACGCAGTAGAGCCCTGCGCGGGACTATTTTCTTCATCCCGCTCCCGCCCGCGCCCGCTGAATTTTTGACCAATCCCGCCCGCTCCCGCAACGTATGCGTTACACTCCCGCCCGCTCCTGCAATATCAGGGGTTGACATAGCCCAGAAATTTGCACTGGCCCACAGGGCCAGTAGTTTTTGAAACTTACTGGCCCTGCCTGAAAGTTACTGGCCCGACAACGCGCATAGCGGGACCCGCCGCTCCGCAGGTGCTTGCAACTTTAGGGGGGTCCGGGGGCATGCCCCCCCGGAAACTTTTAATATGGTGCAATTTGGTGCATTCTGGTGACATCACTTATTTCTACACTTTCAATGACTGAAAATAGACCATATCAAACTTAAATCTGCTCTAGTCTGTTTCAGATGTTTTGAAGAGAGCACTGCAGTGTAGTAGGTAACACTAGTTCAGAAGTTTTCATGGTGCTTCTAACGGCAAATATCGCAATAAATCATAAACCTTAAATGTGTTAAAACAATCTAATGGCAGCTTGAACCATTTAACGAATCAAATAAATCCCTTAATGCATTTGACCAATCGGATGGACGCCTTCACATTGTTGACCAATCAGATGGAGCCCTGTTATGTTAGATGTTTGTAACCTATGTCAACGTGGGTCATTTGGAGTATAATTTTTAAACTGGGAATGGTTATTTGGTTATTTTGCTGTTTGTTTATATACCGCAAATTATATCGTTATCGCAATTTTAATCTCTGATATGGCATATCGCGAGTTTTCCTCATATTGTGCAGGTCTAACTGAGATCATTCAGCTAACTAGAAATACTTACTGCTTACAGTGTTGTAAAGAAAAACAAAATTAAGTAGTTTAACATTCTACTGCATTTGAGTCTGAGATTCAGGTATTTGGAGTTGCCTTTGATTCTTTGACATTCAGCTTAAAGCTTAGTGGATACAGTTTCATCTTCAATGCATTCATTAAATATCTTGCTGTCCATACTACTAATTCCACCCATTACTCCATCTAACATATTCCTATCTATTCCTGCCATGTCTTCCACATCTCTGACATGCTTCAGTCTCTCTTCAGTGACGGTGTCGGATTTATAATCAAATGTAATAACCCACCGGCTTGTGCCTTCGTTGTTGCTGTTTAACATTGTTTTGTATTGAATTGTTACATTCAATAAAGTTTGAAAAAAAAAAGTAGTGAGCGCGTGCCGCGTGGTGCTCGGCAGTGAAAGCCGCGCGCGCAGGCGGGAGAGAAGGAGAAGTGATCAAAGGTTTCCCATAGAAACCCTTGAAGTCTGAACACAGGACTAGCAGAGAAAGTAAATTATGAAGACGAGGTAAATCTACACGTTTTCGCAAAATTTACTTTATTGAAAAAGGTGAAGAATATATAAACCGTTAGATATTTTAGTGGCCCGAGCGGACAAGTGAAAAGTAAAGTCTTGTGGTCCGCACTGCTCGAAAAACAGGACCGGGCCAGCGGACAAATGGCTATGTCGAGCCCTGAATATGTATGTGGCATTATGGTTTCCCCGGTGAATGCCGCCAGCAGAAATCTAAAATCAAAAGCACAGGACTCTCCGACACAGGAAACCGAGACTGTGCTTTTAAAGAAATAGACAACCTTTATTTGAAATTGTTAAAATTCCTATTCTAAAAGATACCCAGAAGAGTCACTAAATCAGCCCACAAGTCAGCTGCACCCAGCTGTGCGCCCTGTTGCAGTGCACCCGGCTCAATGCCACACCCCTTGCATCCAGTGGCCGTAGCCGACGCCAGTCCTAGGTGGTGGGACACTGGGCCTGGTTGTGCCTGGGGCGATGGAAGGCCAGAAGGGGGGACTCGCTCCAATAGCTGTTAATCCTGCTGTGTCACACCGCTCGCCAGTGCGTGGATGGACAGCAGTCACTGACACTCTGTATGGAGCACACACACACACGATCCCCAAAATGCTGGCCGTGGCACCGCTCTTGGACCACGGTGCACCAGGTTGGGCAGAGCAGGGATGAAACAAACAATGGAAACCAAAACAGCGGCACCTACAAAATAAGTGTAAATTAACACAAATAACCAAGTATAACATAACACACACACACACACACACACACACACACATACCTGCTCCCGCAGCTCAAGAGGACTCTGCACAGGAGTTGCATGAGCGGCCAAACACTGCCTGCGATCTACACAGTGATAACAATAAGAATGGTGCGGCAGCAACTTGGAGGTGAACAAAGCACAAACCTACCCGGCTATGGTTAGGGCCCTACACACAGCCAAAGGCTGCTGCACCTTCCACCTGGAAGCAGCAGGTCTCTGCCTGAAGCTCTACTGACAGGCTTTTATCAGCCCTCTTCTAATGAAGCAGCTGGTGTGCCAGGTGATCTCAATCAAGTGGCCCTCTGCCTGCCACATGTATGTCCACTCCCGCAAAACTCATAGAATTTAGTCCCGCACAGTAATAGAGATGCATTGATTTAGTATCGTCCCCCGTCCCGCAGGAAAAAAACACGTATTTTTATTGATATTATTAAAGAGATTCATGACCTCCTCCAGCCTCATCTTTTGAAGAATTCTTCTTGTGAAATGTACAACTTAAATATTAAATATATTTTCACAAATCCTGTTCGGTTAAAAGTGTGCGTGCGTGCGCGCGCAGACAGACGGCCTGAAGCGCGCTCTTAGTAAGAGGCGGGGCGGGGCGCACCCCCAACATCAGGTTACATGACAGAGGCCGTTGGGCGTCTCTACCTGGTGCCTTCACGGAGCTTCAGTACATAAGAAACCAACAGCTGCACAGCCTAACGTAGTCCGCTAATATATATATATGCAGCCCTCTAACACGCAGGACGTCACACACCAACTTATTGTTAAAAAGGAGCCAGGAGTTCAGCTCTAAAAACATGATAAAACAGCAAAGACAACAGAATGATCTAATTTGTTACTTCTAATAATTAATATTTTCAGGCTTCTGTTCTGCAGCATATTCATATATGTATAATTTTTGACAGAATGTATTTTTATGGAGAGCAAAATATTACATTATTTAAGGTTTAACTTGACTTTTTCTGGATTATTATTCCTGTCTTTTATTAATTTCAATGTCAAAAATACAAGTTTTAAAGGTTTAAAATTTAGCCTTAGTGTGTTCAATAACTGTTTATCTTTTGCGGCCCAAAACCTAAAGCGTGTTTTGGATTTAGGCCTCCTGTGCGACTGAGTTTCAGACCGCTGTAATACGAGTTTATAAAATGCATGCATTTCTGGGCAAATAACAGTAGGGAGCTCAAAAGCAAGGATGTCATCAAATTGTGCGTTTGTGTGTGTGTGTTTTGTTTGTTTTTTTTTGGGGGGGGGGTGTAACAGGGGGGGCCACTGCTGGTTGAAAACACTGCGCTGTTAGGGCTGTTACTTTAAACGCGTTAACACAAATCCATTTTAAAACCGTTAATGGCGTTGAAACATTGATGGTGGTTCGTTCAAAACTGCATACTGATTTCCCATCATGCCCTTGTTTACAGTCTACCACTAACTGACACTAGCGGTGAAACTAAACAGCAGCAACATTGGAGCTGTAATCCAGCCGCACAGTTTGGATTCAGAGCAGCTCAGACGAGGAAAACAAAGACGTCCTTGGATCTATTTGTCTGCAGGTGGATGCAGTGAACTTGAACAAACCTGCAATGTGTAGCTGAAGCTGCGGGTTCCAGCTGATA
>JAUDJI010000827.1:309-12451 GCA_037389245.1 Oryzias sinensis | reverse complement strand
AGCTTGAAGTATTTAACCACACAAATAAATCCCTTTAGGTGTTTGACCAATCAGATGGAGCTTTAATGTTAGATGTTGGCCTCCTATGTAGAGGAGGGTCATTTGGAGAATAGTTGAAGGTATTTTGACTCTTATTTAAATAAAACTATTGAAGTGAAATGCTAACTTTTATTTGTTCTTATATCGTCATCGCAATATTGATCACTAATATCGCACTCTTTGACTAGAAGTCCTCCAGAATGTCCAGGTGTAAACAATGGTTACCATGGAAACCGTCTGTCAGAGACAGTTTTCTTTTCTCTTCAGAAACGATCATTTGCTGTTTTTCTCCACTTTTGACGTGAAGTCGTGAAACATTTCTCAGCTCCTTGTGATGCAGCAGTTCTGCTCATTTCTGGATGATTCAGGGGGTCATTGGGGGGGGGGGGGGTGACAGACTGGGGAGGGCAGCTGTAGGGTCCAACTGCACATCTACTGATTGTCCTGTTGTGTGATTGACATGTTAATAAGGCTGGAATCAGATCAGAGGTGTTGGTCTGAAGGCTGAATGTCATTGTAGCATGTTTGTCTCACATGAACTTTACAAAGTTGGTTTTAATTAATTTGGGCTAGTTTGGTTCGACTCATGGAGGAATGTGAATGTTTAAAAACCACAGACAAGACTTGAGTTGCTAATGTGAATGTATTTACAATATACAGTGAATACAAAAATCACAATATATACAACAAAGAATTTGTTTTAGTCCAGAGGATGTTTTCTGTTGTTTTGTCTTTATAGTTCTTAAGGCGTCCGTTAGGCCTTATGAAAGAGTTTTTAGAGTTTTCTTTTGGGAAAACGAAAAGAAAGAAACACTCCACCTGATTTGTTGGATGAGAAGGGGGTTAGTTCCTCCTGCACTGGCAGTGAAGAGGGCAGAATCCAAGTCAGGATCGGGGCTCCTTTTTAGCTCGCCATCTGCAGAGGAATTATCCTCTTTTTTCCTTCTGGGAGTGGTAAAACTCCCTGATCAACAGTTCTGTCCAGTGGTCAGGATGAGCATCCAATAAATTGGTCTGCAAGACAACCAGTCTATTGACAGGGTCAATCAATAAATAATAATTTCCTTTGATCAAAAGAAAGCATATTCCCACAACCTCCTTAATTAACATAATAAACAAATGAATATGCAATTCATAATCAGGAGGAAACTACAAAAATATCTTAAGTACATAATCAATACTTGTACAACATTCGCAGTATTTGTACAGCGCAAGGGAACCGGCAAATTTAAAGTGACAGTGCAGAATTTCATCGGGGTTACATCATCATTGAATGGGCGTGGTGAGAAGGAGCAGTCTGTGTGACCATGAGGACGCTAGAGCAGAATGACTCTGTCTGTCAATTAGTGAATGTGGGCGGGATCTAAATGCTCATTGGCTCATCCATGGAAATCGACTCATATTCCTGGATACCTGCTCTGTGGTGTTCCAGTCAGAGAGGTGACATATTTCAGCGATATCTGAAGGGCTTTGCTGGCATTAGAGATCAAATGGAGACAAACTATCTATAGTCTGCTGCAGAAGATGCAAACATCTACGACTCTGTTTTTGTAGTTTGAGGGTTTGTGTGGACCAAACCACAGAGGAGCTTCGGTCGTCAACATCTTTCAGTCCCCGGTTGAAACACTCCTCATTCTCACGCCATTCACTCAGAGCTCACATCGTGCCTTATGTCGGCTGGCAGGAGGCGAGCTGGCGGACCGACGCAGTCAGACCAGGCAGCTGTGGAAAGCGGAACAAGCCTGCTGAGGCCTCCTGAACCTTTTATTTTTCTATTTTCATTGAGACAATGATTATAATCAGGTCCTCTGGTTTTATTTTTCCCTTTCAGGGAAAATGTTGAACCTTTCCTGCAAAACGTTTCTGACCGTGGTCGGAAAACGCAGCGGAGATCCGGGGTTTGATTTGGGTTTCACTTCCTGTTCAGACGCTTCCAGAGCGGCTTAAAAGAACAAGTTTCTATACTTTTGAGGAAGCATTTTTTTATTATTACTTTTCCAGGGAACTGAGCAACAGACCCTTAACTTGCGCTCACACACTCACTCTTGCGCTGCCTGGGCGCTCTGATTTACACGTAATTAGACGTAGTTTGACTGCAGGAGCTGAAGCAGAGACTCTCTGGGATGATCTCATGAACTCAAACATGGAAACATTGTTATCATGTGAAATTATTCAAAATAAATAAACCTGATCTCTTAACATTCCATCTACATTGTGCATCCATGCATTGTTACTGAGATAAACACAGGCTACCGCTCCATGTGGCTATCAGGCTAAAAACATTAGCTGGTAGCTCCTCCCACACGCGTCATGGTGCGTTCACGGAACTCCAGTTCATAGACATTTTGTGGAACTCCAACAACCACCCAGCCTAACTTAGACCACTACTAGATGTTAATGAGAAGATGAAAATTGCCGAACCCACCACAAAATCACCTGAATTATGCACACTCGCCCAAAGCCACTTTTATCCGCAAATTTAGAACCAAAACTGCCCAATTTCTTGTAACACTGTGGTTTGTTGAGGTGCACACTCCCCCTAGTGTTGAGGAGTGTGCATTGCGCCGTCACGTTTGGTGAAGCATCTTCGATCGATGTAGTCAGGGTGCTGCTGCTCATGTCTGAGTACAGGAGTAGCCAATCACAAAAGTGTCTCCACCTTGTCTGGTTTGATTGACAGATAGACCCATTCTGCTGAAAAAGCTCTTCATGAAATAAATACGCCATTGTGAAAAACAGCAACATGAAATAAAAACAAAGCTACTTTGGAAAATATTGATTTTGAAATCCAAGGTTCTGAAAAAAGAAAAAAGAATTATAATAATATTCCACATGATTAAAATGAATATTTCAAAATCTGGTTTTAAAATAATGAACAGGTTTTTTAAAGCAAAATGAAATATATTTAATTAATAAAATAATGGCTAATTTAAAATCAGTGTGCAGGTTTTTCACAATTTCATGATCTTTTATGAGAGATTTATTGGTTGATTGTGCATTTGCATGAGGTCATATTTATTAATGTAATTAAATGTTTGTTTATTTAATTATGAACAGTATAGGACTCCATACGCACCTGATTACATTTTTAAAGGATAAACCATTTTGTACATGCATATTCTGCTCCTGTCTGTAAGCCGCATATGCCCACATTGAAACGTTTTGTAGATTGAGGATGTATATGTGCTGAAACCGCGCACACGTGTGTTAGAAGTAGGAGGAGGGAGTTGATACAGATTGAAAGAGAACTGTAATAGAAGAAGGTTTCCCCCAGAAGAAGATGAATGATTCTTTATCAACCCACCGTGGAGGCTCTGGGGGTCCAAACTGGAAGTGAACCCTGAAGGAAGATCCAGGAGATGAAAGAAAGAAAAGAAAAAAAAAAGTAATGCAGGAAAGGTTCAACACATGATACAAAGAAATATGGTAAAGAAAGAGTTTTCAAAAATTACATTGACATACCTGAGCTTTTCTTTCTTGTGCCTGATGGCAGTAACACAGCAGCAACATGGTAGTAACAGCACTGTTTAAAAAAACATACCGGTAAAAGTCACTGAGAGCAGCAGTAACTTATAGGCGCAGCGCGTACACCGGAAGTTATCTTCACCGCTTCACAGCTTCACCGTAGGGGGTGTTGTTGTTGTTGGTGTGGTGCTCGTTCTCATTGGGCTGGCTGGGGTACCGTTCTGTGGTCTAATAGCTGTAGAGTGGGCCCTAAGCTGCTGTGGTGGGGGGGCACTGTGGTAATGACCCCCATACCCATGATATGGTTTCCTCACAGCAGAACCGAGCCAGACCTTCTCTAAGCTGCAGTTCTTTGTTTCTGTTCAGGGTTCTACTGGGGGAACTGGGTGGGTGGGGGGAGGAATCTGGTGAGGGAGGGGTCCCATCTGTTTGTGATTGTCCTGTGTTTTCTGTTTAAGATAAGATAAAACTATTCATTCCGCAATGGGGAAATTCTTTGTTTGAAAAAGTTTTCATTTTTTTATGACTATTTTATCTGCTTTCATGTAAAGCACTTGACCTGATAGAAAGGCGACATACAAATCTATAAAGTTTGAAGTTCAAAATCTAGGAGATTCCAGGGGCAACAAAACAAGATGGACCCATAGTGGTGAGCTCTGATTTTTTTGGCAGAGAGAAAGGGCTTCCTACTCCGAAATTTAAAGACAAAACTGTTTTCAATTGAATATGTCAGGAGGCAAAACCTCAAGAAGATGGAAGAATACAGGCAAAGCACAGCAAAACTGTGAAAACAAGGAAAACCACGGAGAAGAAGCCATGCTAGCAGAAAATGCTGCAGCTAGCAACAGACTCTACTCCAAGCACTAACCTCATTCTAGAAAGAACTGAAGTTCAAACACCACATCAATCAAGAGCTTGATGAATTCAAGAGCAAAGTCCAGAAGAATTATAAAAAGGACAACAATGCAGATGTACCATATTATTCCATCTATAAGGAGCAGTTATAAGTAAGGGTTAATGGCCAACAAAGTGTGTATTATTACTTTTTAACGCACGCCGTGGAAGCCTTCATGTTGGACAGTTGCTTCCGTAAAGTGCGTTAAAAAGTAATAATGCACACTTTGACGGCCATTAACCCGCTTAAACCATGGTCATTTACAAAAGTAATTCACATTAACCACTTTTTAGTCCTTAATTCTTGTTTATTCATGGTTTGGATCGCTTTTCTCACAGAAAGCTGACTATTTGTTAGGTGGTGCGGCGTAACAACACTTCACATGAGTCTTAATGGCCGTGGGCGGGGCTAAGGCCCAGTTCCCCACAACATTGTTTACAAGATGACTGAAGCCCTGTTTGAACTGCAACTATCAGCTACGCTGAGGAAAACTAACCTAAAAAATAAATCAGAACAAACTCAGATCTGCTCCCGGTGTTTTTTTAAACACACACAGAGTGTTTGCGTGTCAGTGTTTAGTGCGTATAGGAAGGAGAAAAGCAGACACACTGCAGGGCTCCAGACTAACTTTTTCACTAGGAGCACAGTGGCCCCCAGCTGAAAATTTTAGGGGCACAACCGGAAAATTTAGGGGCGCATACCGTAAATCAACATGCTAACCAGATCTACTAATTTCCACTGTATTACTAATAAATAGTTTAATAATAGATGCAGAAATTACAATGTGCTGTTTCAAATTCAGTGTCATATTTTATTCTGCACTTTTAAAGATGCAACAAGAAGATAAACTGACAGAACCATCGCTCTCATGACAGAACAAATAGTAAAGAAAACGGATGGAAATTCATCTGTGTGACACCAAATAGGTGCAGCCAAGATGCACAATAAGCGTGTTTCCTGCCTCCATCTTCAACCTGACCTGAACTGACTCTTGAAGCACACACACTTCAGGGGATGGTCTGATCACATTGCAACCACAAGAATGTGTTCAAGGGGCCTCCAGATCATGTCTGTAGTACAACCTATCCACGACCAAAGACTACTGACAAGACTCCCCCCCTTTCTTTGTAAGTCTAGCCCTGACCTGAACCCTAAACTTAATCCTCACCAGAAGCTGTGGTAACTATGATGCTCTGGGGTTCTGTTCTCTTTTCTCTTCTACTTCTACCCTTCCTCTCTTCTCTATTCTTGATTATTATTCGTCATTTAGTTCTCAATGCCTCTATTTGCTGCAGTGATAAATGGATTGTCCCTCTGTGGGAGGGGAGTGGGAGTGATTCCAGATTCTGTGCTCCTTTCTTTAGGAGTTTTTCCTTACAGAGAAGCAGAGTCTAAGGGCAGGATGCCCAGTTTAGTTTAGTCTGTTTAGTTTCAGTGACGTTTCTGTGACGTCATTTCGAAGGTGAGCTATTCCCAGTGCTAGTGCTAGTGCTAGTCGTGTGTGACTGCTGTCCTCTTGTTTGGCATTAGCCTGACTACTATTGCTTACTCTAAGGGTTATCTGGGTTAATATTCACATCTAGTACCTTTTATTAGCGAATTCACCACTGTTAAACCGCTTGCTGTTCACTTTCTCATTTTGCTAAATAGACCACTTCTCTTTACCTAAACACCGCTAGCCTTAGCTTAGAACCTAGCATGGCCACCGCTCTTTCTGCCTCTCCTCCTTTCTCCTGCCCCATGTGCCATATGTTTAGTGATGACCCTGCCTCCTTTAGTGAAGATAGCGGTAGGTGTGTTAAGTGTAGTCTTGTGTTAGACTTGGAGGCCAGGCTGGAGCAGTTAGAAGCGCGGCTCCGCACAGTGGAAGCTAAGCCGGCTAGCCAGGTCATTACTCGTAGCGCGGGCCGCGCTACCAGGGCTAACCCAGTTAGCACCCCAGCGCCCTCCCAACAGCCGGGAGACAGTCAGGGGTTTGTACCGGTTGGGAGGAAACATAGTGCTAAACGCAAAGACTTAGAGCACCCGAGACTCCACGTTAGTAATAGGTTCTCCCCCCTCAGCGACACACCCGCTGAACACTCAACTCTGGTTATAGGCTCTTCTGAAGTTAGAAACGTGGAGCTCCCAGCGGCTACAGTCAGGTGTTATCCGGGGGCCAGAGTTGGTGACATCGAGGGGAACCTTAGGATGTTAGCTCAGAGTAAGTCCAGGTTCCGTCGAGTCGTGATTCACGCAGGCGGTAATGATGCCCGACGGAGACAATCAGAGGTGGTTAAGTTAAACGTAACTTCGGTGTGTAAACTTGCTAAGACGATGTCCGACACTGTAATTTTCTCTGGTCCCCTGCCGAACTTAGTCAATGATGAAATGTACAGCCGCTTTTCATCATTTAACCGCTGGCTTTCTAGATGGTGCCCAGAAAACGGCGTTGGTTTTGTGGATAACTGGAGTGCGTTTTGGGGGAAGCCCGGTCTCATGCGGAGAGACGGCGTCCATCCCACTCGGGACGGTGCCGCTCTTCTTTCTAGAAACATTTCTGCTAGCCTTAGTCTGTTAACCTGACAATCCAGAGACGAGACCCGGGCGCAGAGCAGCAGTGTAAAACGCTCCTCTGAGCCTCCCTTAGGGTTAGTGCCGGTGCAAAACCCATGCAGGGAAAGTCAAGCAGGTTCAAGCGTTAGCTTATGTGCTGAAAGACAAATGAAAGGACCGCGTCATAGAAACCTTAAAGTGACAGACGGCAGTTCTTACAAGCAGAATTATGATGTAATTAAATGCGGTGTATTAAACATTCGATCCATTTCCTCCAAGTCCCTCTTAGTCAATGAGTTAATCATTGATAACAACCTTAGTCTTTTAGCCTTAACAGAAACCTGGCTCCAACAGGATGACTATGTTAGATTGAATGAAGCAACCCCCCCCACTTATGCTAACTATCAGAAATCCAGGATTTCAGGGAAAGGAGGTGGTTTGGCAGTAATATCACAGTCTAGCTTACTTCTCAGCCCTAAAGTTAAAAATGCTTATAACTCCTTTGAAAGCATCATATTGTCTTTAAGTCACCCTAACAGGAAAACTGGAAAACCTGTTTTACTCATAATTATTTATCGCCCCCCCGGCCCATATTCAGAATTTTTAACTGAGTTTTCCGACTTCCTATCGACTATTGTCTTAGATTCTGATCAAATTTTAATATTAGGGGATTTTAATATTCATGTTGATGACCCCAGTGACTGCCTAGGAAAGGCTTTTGCAGCTTTATTAGATGATGTTGGTTTCACCCAAAGTGTGAATGAACCCACTCACTGTCATAAGCACACCCTGGATCTTGTTCTAACCCATGGGATAGAGATCAGCCAGCTGAGTGTCCTTCCTCTTAACCCCATCATTTCTGATCACTTTATGATTACCTTCCAGTTTACACTGGAACATCCTTCTGCCCCAGTGAATAAGAAACAGCTTAGAAGAACCTTAACTGACCGTTCTGTGTCTGAGTTTAAACACACAGTTCAGCCAGTACTTAGTGATATTCTGAGAAACTACTCTGAGTCCAGCTCCCATAGTATCAGTCCTAGTATAAATGACCACTTTGTTAATGATGCCTTACAAGCCCTCAGGAGTACACTCGATGTTGTTGCCCCCTTGAAACCTAAGTTAGTCAGACAAAACCGAGTAGCACCGTGGTTTAACGCTGAAACTCGTTCTCTTAAACAAGAAACCCGTAAGTTGGAAAGAGAATGGCGCCGCTCCGGTTCAGAGCAGTCTCTGGATATCTGGAAACATAGCCTATTAAATTATAAAAAAGCTCTGCGTAGAGCTAGGAGCCAGTACTATTCAACCTTAATATCAGAGAATGGAAACAATCCAAGATTTCTTTTTAGCACTATTGCTAAATTAACTCGCAGTCAGAGCTCAGTAGAAACACATGTTCCTGTTTCTCTCAGCTCTGATGATTTTCTTACATTTTTCGATAGTAAAATCTCAAATATTAGACATAAGTTAAATCAAGTTATTCCTACAATCAGCCCAGAACAGGCTGAAGTGGTAGAAATGGAGGCATCCATAGAAACCTCTGTAACATTGGACTGCTTTACTGCTGTGGATCAAGCGGAAATAACATCAATTATTACTTCCTCCAAATCCTCAACGTGTCTGTTAGACCCAATTCCCACTAGACTTTTTAAAGAAACTTTTCCCCTAATTAATGATCCCATATTAACAATGATAAATGCCTCTCTGGAAACGGGTTACGTGCCACAGTCTTTTAAATATGCAGTTGTTAAACCTCTTCTGAAAAAGCACAGTTTAGATCCTAGCATCTTGGCCAACTATAGACCGATATCAAACCTGCCCTTTATTTCTAAAATCCTAGAAAGAGTTGTAGTTAAGCAGCTTTACTGCCACCTACAGGACAACAGCCACTTTGAAGACTTTCAGTCGGGGTTTAGACCCCACCACAGTATGGAAACTGCACTTGTTAGAGTCTCTAATGACTTGTTATTGGCCTCGGAAAAGGGTCTACTTTCTATTCTTGTCCTGTTGGACCTCAGTGCAGCCTTTGACACTATCGACCACAGTATTTTACTCCATAGATTAGAGCAGGACATAGGGATCAGAGGATCTGCTCTCCAGTGTTTTAAATCCTATCTGTCCCATAGGTATCAGTTCGTTAATGTAAATGGACATTCCTCTCAGTGCACTCGAGTCAACTATGGAGTCCCACAGGGCTCAGTCTTGGGACCGATCCTGTTTACGCTTTATATGCTGCCCCTAGGAAACATAATCAGGAAACACAGCATTGATTTTCATTGTTATGCCGACGATACGCAGTTGTACTTATCCATCAAGCCTGACCAGAATGACCAGATAGAGAAACTGAACGCCTGCATCAGAGACATCAAGACCTGGATGACAATTAATTACCTCCTCTTGAACCCAAAAAAAACTGAGGTCATTATACTTGGACCTAAAAACCTCAGAGATGCTCTGTCTGCTCAGATAGTCTCCCTGGATGGCATAAGCATAGCCCCCAATTCCACAGTTAGAAACCTTGGGGTTTTATTTGACCAGGATTTATCATTTAAGGCTCACATATCTCAGGCGTGTAGAACTGCCTTTTTTCATCTGTGGAATATTGCTAAGATCAGAAATATACTTTCTAAGAGTGATGCTGAAAAACTCATCCATGCATTTGTTACGTCGAGGCTAGATTACTGTAACTCCTTGTTAGCAGCGTGTCCTAAGAGTTCCTTAAGAAGTCTCCAGCTTGTTCAGAACGCAGCAGCTAGATTGTTAGCTGGAACTAGCAGAAGAGATCACATCACTCCTGTGTTAGTTTTGCTCCATTGGCTCCCAGTTGATTCTAGAAGCAAGTTCAAGATCCTCCTTTTAACCTATAAGGCCTTACATGGAATGGCCCCGTCCTATATTAAGGACCTCATAGTCCCTTACCATCCAATCAGAACACTTCGTTCGCAAAATGCAGGACTGCTTGTGGTTCCTAGAATTAGTAAAAGTACGGTTGGAGGTAGAGCGTTTAGCCACCACGCCCCTGTCTTATGGAATAAACTCCCAGCTCATGGAAGAGAGGCCGACTCAGTTTCTACATTCAAAGTTAGACTGAAAACATTCCTCTTTGGACAGGCTTATTGTCAGACTAGTTAGTATTCAGAGATTATTTAACTTAATGTTAAGTTGTTTAAATTAAACTTAACTATTTCTTTTAAAAGGCTGCTAGAAGTTGAAGCTGGGGTAACTATGGTGCACTGGGGTTCTGTCCTCTTTTCTCTTCTACTTCTACCCTTCCTCTCCTCTATTCTTGATCATAATTTATCATTTATTTCTCCATGCCTCTGTTTGGTGCAGTGCGATTCATGTATTGTCCCTTTTTCCCTCTCCCCTCCTGGGGAGTGGGAGTGCTTCCAGACTCCAGTTGGCTCATCCGTGCTCCAGTTCCTGACCGTCTACCTCGCCTTTGCTCCACTCCTACACCTGGCTGTGGATCCTGCCTCTGGCTCATCTCTGGCTCGTCTCTGCTCTGTTCCTGACTGTGTACCTCGTCTCTGCTCCTGCTCCTGGCTGTGGACCCTGTTTCTGGCTCGACTCGTGCCCCTGACTGTCCCCCCAACCACGGCTGGATGAAGCTCATCTGCTGGACTTTATATATGTAGTTATAGATTTAGATAAGTTAATTCTTCTCTAAGAGTTCTGGTAAATCGCCTGTCCGTCCTGGGGGAGGATCCCTCCTTCATGTGGACAGCCCTGCGGTTTCTTCGTTTTTTCCGGAATCCGTTTTTTTTGGGAGTTTTTCCTTACCACGAAGGGGGGGGGTCTAAGGGCAGGGATGCCAGTATAGCTTAGTCAGTTTGTTAGTTCATTTTGGTATTTTCCTATTGAACTCTTAGTATTCGTGATCCTTTTGAGTTCATGTTTTACTTTGAAGCCCAACACTGTTGTTGTGATTTTGGGCTATACAAATAAAATTGAATTGAATTGAACAGCTCTACTCTGCACAAGACAACAGGAAGACTGCAGCCAGAGGCAGCTTGTTCTGTTGTTATGAGACATGAAATACTTTGTTTTTACTTGGAATGGATCCCAAACAGAAACTCTGAGCCATGTTGCTGCCAGTAAGATATAAAAACGTGGATTGCTGTGCTTTTTAGCGGCTCAGATAAACAAGATAGACAATGAAGCATGGCAGCAGCTAATAGGCTAATGCACTTAGCATCTGCTAATATGCTAGCAAAGCGGGCTAAAGTTCTGCAGAACCTCAAAGCAATGGATTCTAGTTTAGGGACATGATGGATCAGAGGGATGTGTACAACGCTCTGAAAAAGGCTGACATTGTGGTGAAAGCGTTACCAGTTTACTTCCGTGTGTGAGAAGCGTGGCTGCAAAGGTGCAACAGAGCAGAAATGTAAACTAAGTCCTTTTTTTGTCACATTAAAGCAACTTTCCTTCGTTCTGTCATGCTGCCTCATCATCACACTTTATTGTTTCTGGAAAGAATCAGTGTGTGTCCCCCACCCTTTATTTTTGAAGCGCCATTCAGGCTCCTGAACTGTTAAAAAGCACTAAAGCTTGAAGCTACATTAATGCTGAAAATAAACAGCATTTTATTTCCCCAAAAGAAACTTATTGGTTAAGGCTCATTCATTCTTTGTTTTTTCTTACACTGAAAAAAAAAAATATGTTTTTAATCAGACAATGTTGACTGTTCCCTTTCTATATTTTAACTTACCAAAATAAAAGGCTAATAGGCTAATGCACTTAGCATCTGCTAATATGCTAGCAAAGCGGGCTAAAGTTCTGCAGAACCTCAAAGCAATGGATTCTAGTTTATTTGACCATTTAATTACAGTGGAAGACATTAAAATTCAGGTTGAGTTTTTTCAAAGTCATATTTAAAAAAAACAGAAAGAAAACATGTTTTGGTAAAATATCAGGATACGTATCGTATCGCCCGACTCTGCCAATACACACCTACAGGACACACTGTTGATGGACTGCATGTTTAGAGAGCTTGAAGCTCAAGATAGAACCGTTGTTGAAGTGAACATACCGATAGTGTGGAGATGAAGATCAGAGTGACACTGACCTGCTGACATGTGAGAGCTGGCCACACTTTGGACATGACTTCTGTCCCTCCTTTTCCTCTGATCTCCGTTCAGTGGGTCTGTCTCTTCATCTGTAGTTGATGTTGATTCTGTCTCTTCATCTGTAGTTGATGTTGATTCT
>JAUDJI010000826.1:0-12452 GCA_037389245.1 Oryzias sinensis | reverse complement strand
GACACAGACACTTCTACAAACATGATTATATTGCCTATATAGCTAGGAAATGCATAAGAGCAAATATGAGATAACTTATATACATTATTCCAACAATAAAGAAGAAGCTGCCTATACTCTTGAAAATACTGCTGTCAATCACTGCAACGTCTTAGAGTTGTATTGAGCAAAGTAAAATGCACTATGAGAGTGGTGCAAAGGGAAGAGGTTAACTTGTGACTCTTTTGTCAAAGGACATTGTTGGTGAAGTTGTTGATGTTCTTGGCCAGGCTATAAAGGACTCACTTGCAGATGAGGTTAGAAAAGGCTGCACTGAAAAAAAAGATCTGTTGGATTGACATAAAAAAATCATGGACAGCGGTTGCGCGCAAAAAAATCATGTTGAACCAATATAATTATTGCACATAATAAAATCATGTTCTACCATAATGAATGCTTCTTTGTTTCTGCACCTAATAATTTTACAGAAACAAACAAGATTTTATTATGTCATTTACCATAATTTTTTCAAAAATTTAAAAGACAATAAAAATTTAGCAACACTATTATTTTTTTGAAATTACCTACATAGTTCATTTTAATTTATAAATTATTTTAATAAAATTTAAATTGAAAAATAAAATTGCAATTGCAGATTATTATTTAAAGCAAATACTTTCTTGTGCATTATTACAGTCCAATGAACATATGACACTGAACACAAATTTCAGATTTAACTTTTTTATTATCTAAACTTGAAAAATATGTTTACAGTGTAGCAAAAAGTACAAATCAATATAAATTGGGCTTGCTATTTTTATTAAACAGAAGATAACAGAGCCAAAGCAAACAGCTGGAATCCCTTCTTAGGAAAAACTTTTTAAAGGTCATTTTTGTTAAAAGAGTCGGCTCTTTAAGCCTGAAACCTTAGACACAACTTTTCCCTACAACTCTATTACAGTTTTTCTTTGGATTACCTCAAAGGTGTTTCTGAGATGAGGATGGTAATCAGATTTGTGCTGTAAATAAGGCCAAAAAAGCCTTGGCATCTGCCACTCTGACACTTGGTGGGTCGACCACCACAGCCTGGGAGATGTGGACCATGAGAATGTCCTCTTCCTCGCCACTTTCCATTAGGAGGGAAATTCCCACCGTGGAGTCCTCCTCGATTGCCTCCTGGATTGCTGCATGGTCTTCATTCTAAAGAACACAGAAAATATTCGTGTGCACAGTTTACATTTGAAGTTTAGTTAAAACGTCTAGATTACACAACTCACCTGTACTTTGAATAAACCCCTGAACTTGCTTATGTTGGCGAGAAGGTCAGCAGTCTGAAATACAGAGTCAACAAATTTTAAATTCACATGCAAACTTCAGAAAAATACAATTCTTACCCTTGGCTCATCAATAAATGTTATAGTTACTGGGTTAACAAAATCCTTATATCCTTAGTGTCATGTTAACAGAGGTTGTGGGATAACTGATCAACTATCAATTTCATTATTTATTATGTATGTATCTTTCTGCATAAAAGGTGTGTGTAAAGAGTAGGGCTGGCAATCTTGATTACCACACGATTCGATGACAATCCAGGAGACAATAATTCCAATAATATATGGTAAATGCATGTTGAAGGGGACCCACCTGACTCAGTGAAGACTGGACCCCAGCATGATCAGGGAGGAGCAGATGGAAGTGTTGTGTGATGAGCTCTGTAAATTAATCAGGAAATAAATATAGTGACACTTCCACAGCTTTGTTGTATAATTTTACTAACTAAACATGCATTTGTTTAAAATCAATAGCTGCAAAAATATTCTGAAGAAATTAGACCAGAAAGAACATTTGACACCCCCCTCCCACCACAGGATTCAAACCACGCTTAATGAGAACCCGCGAATTTTGAGATGGAAACTGCAAAACTAAACTAGCAGATCGGGAGTAGCTAATCCCCCCACCCATAAAGGATTCCCATATTAATTTATCAAATAGGGGGAATCTGTGAAGTAGTATTACAGACATTATTATAACTAAGGCTGTAAACTTTTTACTACACGTTATACACTTGTTCCAAAAGGACATAAATATTTTCACTCCATTTTAAACTCTCAAAGCTAAAATCTCCACAGAAAAATATGTTCAGCATCATAGAATGAAAACAAAGCTCTGATTGAAACCAAAGATCTATGTAAACTGGACAAACCGAACGCATTCTGTGCACGAGACGCGCACGGAGAAAGATTGACAGCTGACTGAGACAGAAGTGCGGTGCTGTTTGCTGGTCAAATATGCCGTCCTTAAGCTAGCTCATGGTGGAACGGTATGGAAAAACGAAATAATGACAATAGTAATGATAGCTTCTCACATTTTCCTTCAATTTCGGTCTCAACGGAGAATTTAGAAAAAAGAAATCCACTTACTTAGTGACGATGGATCCCCATGGCAAAGTTTTTCGCCTGTGGGAAAAAAATAAACCGCCGTGCGCGCGAGCGCCCACTGCCCCTTTGTCAAAAGCGAATTCCTACGGCAAAACTACTCGCCACTCTTCCCCGCACATCGTTTGAAATCGCCGTGTTTACCGCTGAATCTGTCTTCGACGTGAAAGAATTTACCGCGCTCACCTCCCCCTACCTGCCGTCCGAGGGCTGCGGCCGCCAGCGACAAAACAAAAGTGGCGCGCAGAGCCTTAACTTTGATAACTACGACAAAAGTGGATTACAAAGCTCTTCCCCGTGAAAAAATAACAGTAATGATAAATGAACGCCTTTCATTTCCTTAAATCAATTTGTTAGATTAAATTAACTTACCTTTTTTAAGCTCCTCCAGCCAGCAGGTGCTTGCAGCTTCTCTAAAATGGCTGAGTGCAAAGTTTCTCCTCCTGGAATGCTTCTTCACCAATGGGGTTTACTTATCCAAAATTAAGGGGCAAAGGATCAAGCATAACTATTTCATGTTTTGTCAAGATGATTTAAATATATAAAAGTAACACAGCAAGACATTATGTGTGATTTTCAAGATTATATTATGTTTCGAAGGTAGACATAATTTGTTCATATTAAACAAACATGTTTAGTATTTGTAAATTGAGCAACCCCACTTTTCCCGTTTTTTCAGTGTGGAATCTTTTCTGTCCAAATTGATACCACTCATAGGCCGGCTTTACACTGCAGGTCTTGATGCTCATATCCGATTTTCTGACTATATCCGAATTTTTTGATGACCCGCTTACATCATCTTTTAAAAGTGACCCGTATCTGATTTTTGCATTTACACTATACAATGCTGAAACTATCAAACGTAGACATTCTGAGGACTACGTAGCAGTATTTCCGCCCTCTGCGGACCTTTTTCGGACTTTTGTGACTGCGGTTGTCATGGAGGCAACGCAGCGACGGAAGGAGCGTTGCCTTGGGCGCTCCAGAGGGGATGCACGGGGGAGTAAAAAGGAGGGCTGGTGGGCCGTCTTATGTTCTCTCTCTGAGTTTTGAATGAGGAAGTGTTTGCAGACGTTGTGCTGTCCGAACAGTTTGATCCAAGTGTTGAACCTTTCCTGCGCGATGACTTCTCTTTTCCGAACGTGGTCAGAAACACACGGGAGATTTCGTCGGGGTTCTCCTTCCCGTTTTGAACCCTCAGCCTCACCCAAAGACTCCAAAACTTTTGGGGGAGACACCTTATTTTTAATTTACGGTTCTCCGACACTCCCCCGCTCCGCGCTCACAGGAGAGAGGGGGGCTCTCTCCTTACACACGCAAGCACGCGTGCGCGCGCTCACACACGGTCCCCATCATACACGCCCCCAAAGAAATAAACGACTTCTAGCCTGCTGTTCCATAGCAACGGTGTCCCGCTTCATTAGTTACCGTTTGCGTCCCGACCAGAACGGGACCGGACATAACAGCGGTTTCCAACTACGGTCTGAAGCCTGAGGCTGAAAGGTAACACGCTGACAGCAAAATCAGCGCACAGAAAGCACCTTAATAAGTCATGTGATCTCAGTTGGTGGTCTCCTGAGTTGACGTCACTGACGTACGACTCGCATTTACTGGGGAATATCCGATTTGTCTGCTTACATGGCACACGGAAATGCACGTATCCGATTTGTTTCCGATTTATTTCCACATATGAGAGAGGCCTGTATCCGATCTGAGAAAAACGGAATCCATGCGCTTTTGTCCTGCTTACACATTCAGCGATCATATCCGATCTGTGCCAAATGAGAGGAAAAAATCGGAATTGGGTCACTTGAACAATGCAGTGTAAAGGCGGCCATAATGTCACTTCAACAGACCAATGTACAATCATCGTAAGATATGTGACAGATGCCATTCAGCGTTTGGTTGGTGTGATTAACAGTGACCGATCCACTGGCAAGCATTTGCTTGAGATGCTAAAACAGACCCTGCAGAAGCTTAACATTGACGTAGCACATGTGTAGGCAACTCCACTGATGGTGCAGCTAACATGCAAGAGCCCTATCAGGGGTTTTCAGCTTTTCTTTCCCAGCAGTCTCCTACACAGATTCATGTTCGGTGTTATGCACACATTTTAAATCTAGTGCTGACAGACACAACGGGCAGTGTTGTTGAAACTGCATCCCTCTTTTCGTTGCTTAATGATGTAGCAGTTTCTCTGAGAGTCATGAAAGTATGCAAGAGCGGGAAGAGACCTCTGAGGACAGGCGTCACAGGAAACTGATTCTAATAGTGGAAACTAGGTGGTGGGCTAAGGACCAGGCTCTCCGTGAAATCTTTGGGTGTTTTGGTGAACCCCAAGATGATGGACTGTATGTTGACTTGCTGTTGACCCTGAACGGAGTTATGGCAGATGGGGGAATGAAGCCAACGGAGAGGACAAAAGCAAGGGGCTTCATTGAAACTCTTCTAAAATTTGTTCTAATACGCTTAAATCTTTCTACATATTTTTCAACACAACCAACCCCTCTTTTAATACTTCCAGACCCAAGGAATGCTCCTTTTGTGTTGAGGGGACTGAGCAGAACCTTAAACAATGTGTCAGAGATTTTGAGGGAGTGAAAAGACCAGCTGAAGTATTTGTTAATAGGGTGTGACGGTGTGGCACCGTCAGCTGGTGGTGGGGGCCCACAACGTTTATTTGTTTGATGTAAATATGTCTTACTTGACAGTCTAAGACTGTTTCCTGTGACGTTTCCTGTGGACTAACGCCCCGCCCAGTAGGAGGGGTTTATGGGTTAAAAGGAAGTGTCACAGGAAGTGAAAATAGAGAGAGGGACGAAGATGTCATGACCTGTTGTGCCCTGCTTGGAGCAATTGTGGTGCTCATTGTTCTTGAATAAAAGAAAGAACGCTCTCCCCTTGGCTCTTCTGCCTTATTTCCCGGAGGGACCCACGACATAGGGCCAATGCAAAGTTTCAGGAAGTGGAAAGTTGTGAGCTTGTGGTACAGGCTGTGCTTCCAGAGAGAAAGGTGACAAAAAAGAAAATGATGCCATGAGAGCTTTTAGAAGATGCCCCAGAAGCTTCACCCAAGGCTGCTTTTGAGGTGAATGTCCACAATGTCATTCTGGACACTATGACAAGTAGCATACATTTGAGGTTTGCAGCCAACGCCTAACTTGTCTCAGATTTTGCTTGCCTTCATCCTAAAAACTTTACAGAGATAAGGCTTAATGGACTCGCTAGCTCACCACTTAAAAAAAATAATTAAAAGCCTAGCATCCCAGTGGGATAGGCTCAGAAAGTCCCCTCTGGAGGATTTCACTGTCAGCACAGATACTGAGATGGGACATGAAGGCTACGAGGGCCAAGGTGAACCAGACATGGAACTTGAGTGTAAGGATTCGGTGGTTTTGTTCTTGGTCATGTTTTTGGTTTTCTTTTTGTCACTCGCTCCAGTTTCAGGTTTGTGATCCACAGCTGTCTTCAGTTCAGTTAATTACCCTCAGCTTATTTAAGTGTCTTGGTTTCTGTTCATCCTTGTCAGGTCATCTGCTCTGCTGTGTCACAGTTTTGTTTCTCCTCATAGTTTTGTCATGTTTCAGTTTGTTAATTGAATGTTTTATTTCCTGTCACCAATCCTGGTCTCCTGCATTTTGGGTCCTCCACCACGAGTTCCTGACATTGAGAGCAGGACCAGTTGTTGGGCTGGCATACAATTTTTTTTTGGAGTCCTTCTCTGTCCCAAGTTGCATGTGAGAGAAGCTTCTCTGCTCTAAACTTAATTAAAAACATGCTACATAGCACACTTAGTCAGGAGCATTTGAAGGCATTTATGCTCATGTGAACAGTAAAAGAAATTCTCTTTTCCATTGACTATGACAAAATAATAAATAAGGTTGCAGAAACTAGTGCACTTCTTAGGCAGTTATTTCGTATGCATGTTTTTATTTTCTTTTTTGTAAAAAAAATGGAAAAAAGAAGTTCAATTGAACCTTTGTTTACATAATCATCCTGTGAAATATTTCTGTTCAACCACAACTTTTTTGTTATTTGTTATTCATGATTATTTTTATTACTGCAACAATATATTTATATCAAGTGCTAAATTACTGCCTAATTTTTCATGTGGCTAAAAATGGGCCGGTCTTTGCCGTTGCCCGAACTGGCGTCGGCTTGAAGGCTTGCAGCTCCTTAAGAGGAGGTGAGGTAACGAGAATGAGTGACTGCAGCTGGTGGTAATCAGGAGTGGAGTGGAGCAGAGCTGGAGGGGGAAGAGTCTGACAGAGGCACCATGACAAACGTCACACTACGGATATTCCCACTTGGATAAACTATGTAGCATTGAGATCTGCTTGGGCTTTACATATTTTCACTTCACGTTTCCTTTTGTAACCTAAAGTTCTTTTCCTTCATAATTTGTTTCTGACATTATTCTTTGTAATGTCTATAGAGAAATTTGGCCACAAGTCACTTTGAAAAAAAATCTGTGGCTGTTGGAATGAACGTGCTGCTCCATACAAGCGAACCGTGTCTTTGAACAGAGCAGCCGGACTTGTAGCTTTGTGTTTACGGTCAAGGGAGGGTGCTTTGTTAAAGTGTGCGATCCGGAGAAGGTTTCGGACGGCAGTCCATTCGGCTGCACTGCGTGAGCGTGTCTCCCATGAGGTTTGTATCTCCAGACAGAGGGCGGGCTTTGGGACGAGCGGAGGCGGCTTTAGAATGAACAGTACTGAGAAACCGTGCGAAAAATCCTGTGGATTTGTGTTTCCATTCGGGTCCAGACAAAATAAAGGCTGATGTTATTCCAGTTTAAGTTCATCCGTGGCTAAATGCTGTTAGCACGTATTAACATAATCCAAACCCCTTTTCCGGGTCCGTTCTGCCAATAATAAAGCACAGGCCGCACGGATTAAAAAAACTATAAGCAAACATGCACTTTGTAATAATCGTAACAATAATAAAAGGTCATTTAGAAGATCATCTTGCTCTATGTCGTAGCTTTGTTTGTTTACAATGGAACTCATAACTTTTTCTTCTATAGTTGTACTGTAATTTGTCTGGATTAATCACTATCTGACACGTCATCGGACCAACGAATAGCCAATCAAATAGTGTGACGTCATCATTAGTCGCAGGCCCCCAAACACTTATTGCAGACCGAACAGTTTTGGTACCTACACGGCTTCCTCCCACAGTCCAAAAACATGCTTCATAGGTTACTAGAAGATGCATGAATGATCTGGTTTATTTAGTTTTTCCTAACTGCAAAGGAGGATCTAAGGGCAGAGATGCCCAGTATAGCTTAATCTGTTTAGTCAGTCTAGCCATTCCCTATTGAATGCTATGACTTCATATTCTTTATGATTGATTTGATTATTATTTAATTACCGGTATGAAGCCATTCTTGTAATATTTGGCCATATAAATAACATTGAATTAAATGGAACTAAAGCATTATTTAAACATGGTCCAGAAGCAGAATCATGTCTTGTGAGCCAAAGATGATTTGAAAAGCGCCAGTGTTCTGTGGTCAGTTTAAATGTGACGTTTATCATGAATGGTCTGTCCTCAGGCTTTGTGTTATTGGCAATTAGTTCCAAAGTGTTTATCTTAGATGGACTGAAAGAACACAAATGCGTACTATAGGGACAGCTTGTACGCTTTTGAATTAAATCCATATTTATTAGAAATAAGAGGAAATTATTTTGATCAGCACCCATCTAGATGTTTCATGAAAGCACTTGTGAATTTCAGCAGGAGATTTGAAAACCACAGACTGCAGCTATTACAACAGCATGAATTCCTCTTAAGAGAGTGTGGATGTTGAGTTGTCCTGCCCACACCCCAGATTTTTTTTTTTTTGCTTTTAGAGAAGATTTGGCACATCATCAAAAAACACAGGCCAAAGACAACTTCAGATTCTTCTACTGCACAGCATTTTGACTGCCAGATGTCTGCTTTTAAAAGACGAGAACATGTTGCAGCATCACCCTGAGACCAACAGCACACATTTAAAAGATCATTTTAAAAGGAAAATTAAACATATTACAGTTAATGTTATCTATGATTAGTTTTGAGTAAAATATTGACTCGTCTCTGTGATGTTCCGCTTTGAGGCAAAAATGTTGTGTTATGATTTCAACCCTTGAGCTTGGGATAACCTGGATCATCCTACATTCATGTTAGATGAAGTGTTTGGGTGATTCTGCTGACAACCTGCAGTCAGTGTTTGTAGACTTCTTTGCAATCCTTCCATTTAGCACCTCCAAAGCCCACAAATCACCGGCCTGATCTGAGTGCTATGACCTTACTCTGGACTGAGTTATGAGGGGCTGCTCTGATTTATGGGTAGGATCAAATATATGTGACTGATCCAAAAAAGTTGCACTCCCCCGGCATAAACTGAGTGAATGCTCAACATTTTTACATGATTTTGATAGCATTAACAGAAACCAGGAGTCTGAAAGTTTTCATCCCTTTCTAGTTTGTGAAGCTCGACATAAAAAGCATGACACAGCGTGTTACACATTAGGGACGCCATGTTAAAGCAAATGTTAGATTTGGCGCCTAAGTAGTCTTTTACAGAAATGGGGTATGTTGTCCGAGAGGAAACACAGTTTAAATGTATATTTTTCAGATTTTAGTGTACTTAGGTGAAAGGTGAGGCATCCTGTCACTGTCAGGCTGCAGGATGATGGGCTGTTCTGAAAAGGAGTTGTTCTTTAACACAAACTAAAACCACTAAATCCAGGTTAGAGCAAGAAACTAAAAGTTACAATGCCACAGAGGGCCCCCTAAGGGTGGAAGAAAGTCCTGTTATTGACAATTAGGGATAGAAAAGAAACATATTTAGGCTCCTTCATCCACATGGAGGCAGAGTTAGATCACAGACAGAAATGTGTGGAGTTTTTTTCTTTTCAAAGTTGAGATTGGAGTTCTTCTTGGTTTGATTGGGCGGCCGTGGTGCCACATGCCCATGTGTCGAAGTGTCCTTGGGGAAGACACTAGCCGCGTTTACATGGGCAAAAGTAATCGGAAAGAACGCCTGATCGGAAAGAAAATGCGTCATGTAAACGCGCCGTTCGGAATACTCTGCCCCAATCAGACTCATTCGGATCAGAATTTCTTTCCAATCTAGATAGGTGGGTTATTCCGATCGTTTATCCGATCGTGGAGCATGTAAACGGTCATTCCGATCGTGTGTCACTGCTGCTCTGGGTTACGTCATGCATAGATGGTGTGTGGCTCTGCGGACGCCCCGTGAAAAGCGCCGCTCCGCTCTCGCCCCTCACGGGGGAGATTCGGGGGAGGGGCACTTCATGCCCCCCGACGCTCACTCGGTCCACTGGCACCCGAGTGAACAGAGCAGCTGGATTAATAATTTTGTGTCGGGGGGGGGGGGGTCTTTTTTACGTGTGCGTTTTGTTGTTTTGTTATGTGTGGGAGAATCCAGACTGCGAGCCGCCCCGCCGCTCTGGGTTAGCGGCTGCAGGACTCAGGAGGAACCGTGTTCGAACAGAGCTCGGGCCGCTAGCTCACAGAGTGGCTTTGGGGCGGTCTGTGTGAACTTTTCAGAGCAGAAATAAATGTCGCTCAGTCCTTAGAAAGCTGCAGATTGCTGCGTTTCTCGCACGGTCCTGGATTTTGTGTCCATCCATCAGGCTAATGATGTTAGCCCGTGTTAGTCTGTCCTTTCGTCCATGTTAATTTTTCCACAAAAAAGCACTGACCACCCAGATTAAATATAACGATGACCGAACAGGCACTTCATAATATTCATAACATTAATAAAAGCACGTTTGGAAGATCGTCTCGTATGTTACCGAGCTGCTGCATAAATGTCTGGGGAAGCGGTTTGTTTACAACGGGACCTATATCCGCATCCGGGTGATTTTACACTACTGCGCATGCCCAGATGATTCATTCCGAACGATAGTGTGAGCCATGGGAACGTTTGTTCTAATCGGAAAAAGGTTTTCTGTGCCCGTGTGCACGGGTGAATTTTAACCCAACCATTGATCCAATCAAGATATTCTGCCCATGTAACCGCGGCTACTGAACCCCACCTTGCCTCTGATGGGAGGTTGCCGCCTGTGTTTGGCAGCGGAGCCGCCATCAGGGTGTGAATGTGTGTGCATGGGTGAATGGGACTGTGACTGTAAAGCGCTTTGGGCCTTCGAAAGAGGGTAGAAAGCGCTATATAGGTATACGCCATTTACCATTTCTTGCATACCTTTGCTTTGCAAACAAATGATTTCAATTGTCTCTTTGGTGTGTTTTTTCCTGCTTAAATATTCAAAACTGTTGTATTTGATATTTTCAAACCCTGTAAATATTCCTTCATAATCCTACAAAAAGAAAATGGGATTTTTTAAAACAAAGAATAAATAGTCCTTGTTACACAGAACTCACCGGAAACAGAGAAGGTTAAGAAATACGAGAAACATAAGAGGTCAAATTGGGCCAGTCCTGTTAAAGTTTTAATTGCACTGTTTAAGTAAAAAGAAAATTGTATTTTTAGCAACATTTATTGACACTGAATCCTCAAATTGAAAGTTACAAAAACAAAATCTTCCTTTATGGCCTTATGTCTTTTCGTTTTGCTGCTCCAAATGATTGGAAATTCTATCAAAACATACTGTATTTGAAAACTCTGATTCCACTCTCCGCTTTTAAACGCAGAGGAAAGGACATTTCTAACCCTTGTGAATGATGATAATAATAATAATAATAATAATAATAATAATAATAATAATAATGCGCTTTTCAAGTCACTCAAAGTGCTTACAGTGTGTCCATTCTTCATTTATTCCTCATTTATACTTGGTGATGGTAAGCTGCGCTGGGGCAGACTGACAGAGGCGTGGCTGCCAGTTCGCGCCTATGGCTCCTCTAGCCATCACCGGGATCATTCACGCACATCCACACACCAGTGGAGCCACACTGGAGGCAAGGAGGGTGAAGTGTCTTGCCCAAGGACACAACGAAATTTGGCTGGTGGGAGCGGGGATCGAACCGCCAACCCTTCGATCATTGGACCACCTGCTCAACCACCTGCCGCCCTGGCCTGAGAAGACGATCAAACTTGACTATCTAGAGGAAGTAAAAGTCGTAGCAAGTCCTATGACCCCCACCCTTACATTGACCATTGACGTCCCTACCATGACAAAGGTGGATAAAGGTGGAAAGATTTCATGTAATCCATGGACACCAGTGAGGATCATAAATCATTGAAGAAAAAAGGTTCAGAGCACTGTCTAGTGGGTCTAGATGACCCAACTCCCTATGTTAAAGTGCCAAGGATGGCACAACGGTTAATCAGTAATTTAATATGTCTAAAAAATGTTTGTTGTTTTCTTCCCTCTCCTTTAAGTGTTTTTAGCATTTTAGGGCAACATTGTAAATAAGAAATTCTTCTAAATATTTTGCCTGGCGAAACAAAGCAACATTCCTAGTAAAGGAAACCTAAGTTGATATGTCAGGATTGTCTTAGTGATGTGATGATGGAGGTCTCTTCTGAGAAATAATTTCCTAGTGGTGCCTAAAATCTATTGGAAAATAGAGCATTTTGAGGTTGCTTTCCATGCTTAGCAATGTGAATTATGAGGAAGACTGGCCCAAAGCAGAACATGTTCTGTACAAAAAATATGTAATCAATTTGAATCCATCGGAGTTCTGTAAACAACTTTGATGTTTTTCTTTGCTGCAAGGAAGAAGGGTTAGGATTAGGGTAATACGTGCCAAAAACATTGGCCGTGGAGGAACTTAACTCCAGGTGGTCAATCCAGCAATGAGCATCTTGGATGGAAATATGTGGGAATAACATCAGCCTTTATTTTGTCTGGACACCACTGGAAACATAAATTCATATGATGGGCTTCGCAAGCGCGCTAGGCTGAGGCAGCTGCCGGTCCGAAGACAAAGCTAGTCTGGGAGAAGTTTTGACGAACCGCGGTGGGTCCAAAGGAGGACCGCAGGAGGAGGAAATGCTCCTACGTAGTCCTGAGAAGCTGTGTAAAATAGGGCTGGGAATCACTGGGTACCTCACGATAC
>JAUDJI010000825.1:0-12453 GCA_037389245.1 Oryzias sinensis | reverse complement strand
AATACAATACATATCCCAATATTGTACCGGAACACAAAGTATGACTTAGAAAAAAAACTGTACCTGAATATTACTGAATATCATTGAAATAAATTTGTAAAACTCTTTTAGTTGAATGACACAATGGTAAATGGCGTATACTTATATAGCGCCTTTCTTCCTACAAGGACAAAGCGCTTTACAGTCACAGACCCATTCACCCAGTCACACACACATTCACGCAAACATTCACACACTGGTGGTCGCTCCGCTGCCAAACACAGGCGCCCGCCTACCACCAGAGGCAAGCTGGGGTTCAGTGTCTTGCCCAAGGACACTTCGACTCATGGGCGTGCGGGAATCGAACCCGTAATCTTACGATCATGGCCTACCGCTGCACCACGGCCGCCCCACAATGTTAAGCACTGCAACTGTATTTCATGTATAAGTTGTTTTTACCCAAACAAATTGTGCTTTTTATTTTGGTAACTTAAAATATATAAAGGGAAAATTGAACATTTTCTGATTTCCACAAAAAAATATTTTTAAGTATAAAAAAAAAATAGAACGAATATGCCTTAACCAATAATGTTTTAAGAGTATGATTGAGGAAATAAAGTGTTATACCAATATTGCTTAATGCAGCTTTTCCAATACTTCAAGACTTAATCCTGGCACAGAGATTCAGTTCGGTACCCATCCTAACTAAAATCAAAGTAGTGCATGTCTCATAAAAACAAAAAAAGCTGCTTCTCACTGAGATTTTGTTGTTTTGTGGGTGTGTAGAGCTGCTCAAAGAGGCTCAGTGTGCTCTGCTGCCAACCAGGGGTTGGAGGTTTAAGTGGAAAACTAGACTCAGACACTGAAGGACACTCAAATAATTAAATACATATCGTCCTGACAGCTTTTTAAATTCATACAAGATCAACAAATAAATTATCGCGATATATTGCCGAAATGAATTTTTTCTACCACCCTACATAAAACCGTTTCTGCACGTCAGTGTCAAGCCAGGCTGATTGAACTTTGAATGACATCTAAGTAGACTCTTTTTTAAAAGAAAAAACATTTTATGCGATTTTTTTTTTTTTTTTTTACTGCAAATTCTTTTTATTTAATGGTGTTTGACAAGATGTGTAGTCTTTTGAAAGTATAAAAGGGGCTCCTTTCTGTGTTTATGTCCCTGCAGTTCTCCCCCAGCAATATATGACTGAAAAGGCTTTTTGCAACCAGCAGAAGTTTTTCCGAGAATGGGGGGAGTCAGAACCACCACAAATTAAAGAGGAACAGCAAGAACCAGAACTGCCAGAGATTAAAAAACAGGCGGAACCAGGACCACCACAGATTAAACAGGAACAAGAAGAACCAGAGCCACCACAGATTAAACAGGAACAGCAGGAACCAGAACTGCCACAGTTTAAAGAGGAACAGGAAGAACCAGAACCACCACAGATTAAAGAGGAACAAGAGGAACCAGAACCACCACAGATTAAAGAGGAACAAGAGGAACAAGAACTACCACAGATTAAAGAGGAACAAGAGGAACCAGAACCACCACAGTTTAAAGAGGAACAAGAGGACCCAGAACCACCACAGATTAAAAAACAGGAGGAACCAGAACCACCACAAATTAAAGAGGAACAAGAAGCACCAGAACCACCACAGATTAAAGAGGAACAGGAGGAATCAGAACCACTACAGTTTAAAGAGGAGGAGGAGGAACCAGGACATTCACAAATTGAAAAGAAAGTGGGGGGACCAGAACCCTCAAAGATTAAAGAGGAGCCAGATGATCTCTTCATCAGTCAGGATGAAGATCAGCTTGATCTGAAGCAGGAGACTGATACCTTGATGGAGATTCCTACAAATGAGGAAGGTGAGAACAGAGAAGCAGATCTAAACAATCAGCAGAGCTTTAATGTAACTGACAGTCAGGATGAAAAAGCCACTTCAATTACAGATGAAAAGATAGACCCACACAACAGACAGCAGAGGATCCCAAGTTTTGGTAACTTGTCTCAGTTTAGACTTAATACGAGAATCCATAAAAGAGGGAAGACTTTTTCTTGTAAAGAATGTGATACAAGTTTTACTCGAATATATAATCTCAAAAGACACATGAGAACTCATTCAGACGACATGCCTTTTTCTTGTAAAGAATGTGACAAAAGCTTTGGTCAAAAATATAATCTTAAAATACACATGAGAAATCACACAGAAAAAAAGCCTTTTTCTTGTAAAGAATGTGATACAAGTTTTACTCAAATATATAATCTCAAAAGACACATGAGAATTCATTCAGACGACATGCCTTTTTCTTGTAAAGAATGTGACAAATGCTTTGGTCAGAAATATAATCTTAAAATACACATGAGAAATCACACAGAAAAAAAGCCTTTTTCTTGTAATGAATGTAACCGAGGTTTCATTCGTGTAGCTGATCTCCAAAGGCATATGAGAACTCATACAGGAGAAAAGCCTTTTTCTTGTAAGGAATGTGACAGAGGTTTTAGTCGTATATCTGATCTCCAAAGTCACATGAGAATTCATACAGGAGAAAAGCCTTTTTCTTGTGGAGAATGTGATAAACGTTTTCGTCATTTATCTGCCCTAAAGAGACACCTGAGAACTCATACAGGAGAGAAACCTTTTTTTTGTAAAAAATGTGATACAAGTTTCAATTGCTTATCTAATCTCAAAAGACACATGAGAAGTCACACAGGAGAAAAGCCTTTTGATTGTAAAGAATGTGACAAAAGTTTTAGTCATGTATCTAGTCTCAAAACACACATGAGAACTCATACAGGAGAAAAGCCTTTTTCTTGTAAAGAATGTAAAAAAAGTTTTAATCAAATATCTCATCTCAAAACACACATGAGAACTCACACAGGAGAGAAGCCTTTTTCTTGTAAAGAATGTGACAAAAGTTTTAGTCAAATATCTCGTCTCAAAGCACACAAAAGAATCCATACAGAAGAGAAGCCTTTATCTTAACTGAATGTGACAAAAGTTTCAGTGATGTACAGTGGGGAAAATAAGTATTGAACACGTCAACATTTCTCTCAAAAAACATATTTCTAATCGAGCTATTGACACGAAATTTTCACCAGATGTTGGCATCAACCCAAGTAATGCACACATAGAAAGAAATCCAAACATTTATGTCCATAAATGAAGTTATGTGTAATAAAGTGAAATGGCACAGGGAATAAGTATTGAACACGCTTACTGAAATTTATTTAATACATAGTGCAAAAACCTTTGTTGGTTATTACAGCCTCAAGACGCCTCCTGTATGGAGAAACCAGTCGTATACATTGCTCAGGTGTGATTTTGGCCCATTCATCCACACAAACTGCTTTCAATTCTTCAAGGTTCCGGGGGTCTCTTCTCTGAACCCGGATCTTCAGTTCTTTCCAAAGAGTTTCAATTGGATTCAAGTCTGGTGATTGACTGGGCCATTCTAGCAGCTTTATTTTCTTTTTCTTCAACCAGTTGAGTGTTACCATGGCTGCGTGCTTGGGATCGTTGTCTTGCTGAAAGATCCACCCTCTTTTCAGCAGCCTGGCAGATGACAGCAGATTCTGATCAAGAATGTCTCGATACTTCTCTCCAGTCATTATTCCTTCAATGATATGAAGTCTACCAGTACCACATGCTGAAAAACAGCCCCACGCCATGATGCTCCCACCTCCAAACTTGACTGTTGGTATGGTGTTTTGGGGGTGATGTGCTCCAAACATGTTGTGTCTTATGACATCTGAAGAGTTCAATTTTGGTCTCATCTGACCAGAGTATCTTCTCCCAGAATGTCATGGGTTTATCCAAATGTTGTGTGGCAAACTCCAAACGAGCTTCAACATGCTTCTTCTTCAAAAATGGAGTCTTGCGTGGTGTGCGTGCATGGAGGCCATGGCGGTTGAGTGCATTGCTTATTGTTTTCTTTGAAACAACGGTACCTGCTGATTCCAGGTCTTTCTGAAGCTCTCCACGAGTAGTCCTGGGCTGTTGGAGAACCCTTCTGATGATTGTTCTGACTCCTCTGTTTAAAATCTTGCGAGGAGCACCTGGCCGTGGCAGGTTAATGGTAATGCCGCGTTCTTTCCACTTCCGGATGATGGCCCCAATGGTACTCACTGGAACTTTCAGAAGTTTGGAAATGCGCCTGTAACCAATGCCTTCAGTGTGTTTTGCAACAATAAGGTTGCGTAGGTCTTTGGACAGCTCTTTGCTTTTACCCATCATGCAATGCTTCTTGTCCAACATCTTGCTGGTGAGAAACCTTTTTAAAAGGCATCAATCAGGACTATACCAGCTGATATTACTTTGCACTAATAGGGGGCAGGTTAACGTTCTGAATACTGACAAACTCCAGCTGCTTTCTTGGCTTGCCAGACCTTTTTACCCCTCCTTTTCTTCATGTGTTCAATACTTATTCCCTGTGCCATTTCACTTTATTACACATAACTTCATTTATGGACATAAATGTTTGGATTTCTTTCTATGTGTGCATTACTTGGGTTGATGCCGACCTCTGGTGAAAATTTCGTGTCAATAGCTCGATTAGAAATATGTTTTTTGAGAGAAATGTTGATGTGTTCAATACTTATTTTCCCCGCTGTATCTAATTTAAAAACACATAAGCACTCATTCTGTGCAAGGGGTTTTGTTTAATCTTTTCTTTGGTAAGTCAGGAAAACTCTACAGAGTTCTTGACATAAAAAGTGGAAAATATGATTTAAAAAGTAGCTCTTTTCTATAATCAAAAATAAGCTGAAATTTAATACAAAACTTGAACAGATAAAGTGAAGATCTGCTTTAATTGGATCATTTTATTGTATCTTGAAAAATACAACCCAACGTTCATGAAATTCATTCTTTTAGATGTACCTGTATATAGGGAAAGATTGTTTTGAATCATAACTACATGTACCATATTTTCACGACCACAAAGGGCACTTAAAAGTCTTAGATTTTCCCAAAGATGTTGGGGACGCCCAATGAGGTGGTGCACCTAATGTGTTATTGTGGGACTTCGTCAGAGGACATAAAAGAAAACAGCATGAAAAGGGGGGAGAGAAATGTGGATGTGAAAGAAGACACACCCCAAAAGGGCAGGTATGTCCATTCAGCAGAACGTCATTTTTTTCAACCCTAAAAATGGCAACTGCAAAAATACATGCTTATAAAGCGCAGTTTAAACTCCAAGCCGTCAGCCATGCGGAGGAACATGTGAATCGAGCAGCTGTGAGAGAATTCAACATCAGTTGTATGGTTCGCAGGTGGAGGAAGCTGGAAAATGAACTCTGACAAGTCAAGAATTTCTGCAGAAAATATGGCGAAGTGGCCCAAGTTGGTAAACTAACTCGAGCGATGGATTAACGATCAGAGAAAATCTCTACAGTCACGATTCAATTGAAGGCATTCAACTTCCAGCAGATTACAAGGAAAAGCTGTCCATCTTCCACTCATACTTGAGTAAAAAGGTTGCCGACAAACTCATTCAGCCGTGCCACATCACCAACATAGACGAGCTGCCACTTACTTTTGACATCTCGGTGAGTCACACTGTCAAAAAGAAGGGGACCAGGACCAACAAGAGCAATACACACAACAGGACATGAAAAGTCGGTTTGGATTCTGTTTTATGACTGAAAAATAAATCACAACCAACTCAGTTATGTTCCCACTGCCTTTTTTAAAAACACACCAGCATTCAAGCAACCAAAGAATAATATGTTCAAGAATGCCCATTAAGTGCATTCTAAAAACGTGCCATGCATTGGTGTGTACGTAGCATAAGAGTTAGATCTTCATCTCTTGAGTGGCTTTCAACATATTAAAGTTAACATTTCTACTGGCATTGTTTGTTGATTTGATTTTTAAAGACATTTTGCTAAACCCCAATCAGAAAACAATATTCAGTATTTGTTTATTTTTATTGGTAGTTTTCTTGTGATATAATAATTTGGTTTAAAGTTGCTTAGTTAACCATTGTGGTCGTAGTTTATAATGAGACAGTGTGTAAGTTGCTTTAAGTCTGTGTGTTACCATGACAACAGGTCAAATATGTATACATTTCTAACACACAGCGAACATTTGATTTTATTGTTTTAAACTAAGACTGACTGCAGTTCATACATAGTTGAGATGTGAGCAAATGACTATTTTGTAAAGAAAAAAATTCAGATAAAGAAACAGACTGGTGTTTGTGTCTGGTGTTCTTGTGATTCATGTTTTCTAGCATACATTAGAACTGTTCCTCTGTTCTTTTTGGTTCTCAGTGTTCTGTCCCAATCTTTACTGTGAATAATAAAGTAGACATGAACATCAGTCAGAAGTGTGGAGTCTTTCCCACAGTGTGGGTTTCTGCTATAGCCAATGAGGATGTGGGGATATCCCGCCTCCCCTCCCCTTGACTGACATGTCACTGTTTTTACGTTTCGACAGGTTTTAGTATCAAAACCGCAAAAACTAAAAGCGCAACTCAAACACAAGATTTCAAAATAAACTGCAACTCAAAAACAGGATTTCAGAATGGCGAGAAAACAAATCGAGAATTCAGAAATATGATTGTGCTTTGGGTTATAGCTTTTGGTTGCAAATTTTAGGTTTTGGTTCTCAATTTATGCATTTTGATTCTCAGATTTGAGGTTTTGATGCGCTGTTTTACTGTTTTGATGCCCAATTCTTTAGGCACTATATTGACACCATATGAGTCCACGGCATTAGAAATACAAACACATGAGGTTAACCTCAGCAAAATATTAGCGTTTTATAGAGTTTGGAAGGAACAGAAAAGTTTACCAGCCGCAGGTCTCATCTGTTGTGGCTGTCGGTTATGTATGGAAGGTTCCAGCAGGAACCAATGGTCCAATCGGCAAGCAGAAGCAAACTAAGCTGCACAGCGATAGGGGGAGGTGAGGCGCCTAAAATTTAAAATTAAACACTAACCCCATTTTCTGGAGAGAATGTTGCATTGTAATTCTTGAGTTAAGGTAACGACTAATAGATCCCATATGTAAAAAAACATTGCATTAAATTAATCAAAAGTGACAAATTAAAATTTCACTACAATAAAAAACTGTTTTTAAAATTACAATTGTTTTTTGTTTGTTTGTTTGTTTTTACTCTCTTAATTCATTTCTATATTTAATGAAAAATGCCAAATGTTATTTAGAGCAGAGATAAAGTAACTATTAATAATTGCCATTACAAAAAATTGGACTGAAATAAACAAAAGCGACAAATTGATGTTTCACTACATGAAAGAAACAGTTCAGTTCAATATAGGATTTTTGTTTGCTTATTTGTTTTTTTCTTTTTTATAAATTTACAAATTTTTATGAAAATGCCAACTCATCTTATTCAGACAAGCTGGGTTTATTTTAAGGAAATATGTTTAATGAAAACTATAGTATAGAATAGGCAGGCTCTTCTAAAAGAAACTAGCAGGAGCCCCAGCGCTGGTCTTTGCTTGGATTTGGTTTAGACTTGTTCAGAGTCAAATGCATGTTTTAAGGGGAGGAGGATTATTTGGTTGTTGCTGTTTTTGTTCCTATTCTTACAATCCACTATATGTCCCGTGTTGAATTCTACGATTAAAATGTGGGAAACAAATGTTTCTCAAATCCAAATCCATCCAAAAGCCTGGAGACTGGATGGCCGTGGTCCTCCCTTTGACCTGGACAGTGGTTGCCATGGCGACCTGCACACTCACCAAGCTGGAAGTTAGAAGAAGAAAAAGAGACCAAAATGATTGATAAAGCAGGTTTTCCAGGGAAATCCCACAAAGTGCTTTCCATGCTAGAACTAAGAATACCCAGCATGCATTTGGAAAAACTCCTTAGCTTCTTGTGGAAAATGATGAGTCATTGGAAAAGCATTCTATGAATGCTCAGAAAACTTCCTCTAAGGTTGTGGTTGTTTGGAGAAGTCCTCCTCTTCAAAGAAGTTCTCCTGACCATCTTCAAAGCCACTTTCTGCTTTTTCAAACGCTACTGTTCAACAAAAACTTGGTTTCTGCCACAAACCAACCTTAGACACTGAAACAGAATGAATCCAATGCAGAAATGTGTTGACACCTTTAATTCAAAGCTTCAATCAGTTTGAATCTCATGAAGAACATTTCAAAAATCCACATTTGGATCAGGCGTCTTCATCAGAGCACAACTCATGTTTCCAGGACTGTGACTCACCAATAGATCCTCATTTCCTTTACACAATCTGTTTCCATCATTTGGATTTTTCATAAAAACTTGAGTTAGAAAAGAATTGTTGCCCCAAAATGTCCAGTTTGAATAGTCTACAGTTTGTTGTGTTTGGTTGCTAGGTAACAGGGTATTTAATGTCTATGATGTCATGGTGGCTTTCAGAGTTGAACTCCTGAATCTGACGGTAAACATTTGGATTGAACCAAAATGGGATTGAAGCTCATGCTAAATCCTGATCTCAATGCTGAAAAAACCTCCTCCTAGATTCTGGTTGTTTGGAGAAGTCCTCCTCTTCCCAGAATTCCTGAAAAAAGCCCTCATTTCTCCTGACCATCTTCAAAGCCACTTTCTGCTTTAGTTTAGTCCAAACTTGCTTTATGCTGACAACATTTCCAGCTTGAATCCATCTGAAGAATCCAAGGAAACAAACCAATCTAAGTCTGCATTCATGCCACTTCAGAACCAACAAAGCATGTTTCCAGGACGCTGACTTACCAATAGAACTTGGGATTTCCTTTGCAGAATCCTTCTCCGTGTGTTTTCCTTTGTTTTTCTCCCCAAAACCTAAAGCAGAGATTTTTGCTGAGCTGCAGAACAAACGTCTGACTGCTTTAACCGCCGTTGATGGTTTGTTGTGTTTCCCTCTAGAGCTGCTATGGTCTTGCTATGGTTGCTAGGTAACGCTGTCTTTGATGATGATGACGTCAGAGTGGCCTCTAGAATGGACTTTTTTCTTGTGGAACCAGGAGCTGTAACCTTTAGGGCACTAGGACCCAGAAAGAGGTCCAGGCAGTGACGGTGTTCAGTGACGGACTGCGCAGCCGCACTTCCTCCAAACGCCACTATTCATCCAGGCGTGGAGCGCCAGAGTCCAAACGGGCTGAAGGCGCTTTGATAAAGCGCTCTGGAATCCAGCTATGGCGTGCTAAACGTCAGGTCCAGAACGGAAGATGCCATCAATGAAGTCTGTCTGTCAGCAGCAATCCAACGCTGATGGGGTTTAGCTTGTGGAGGATTTGAATGTTCATTTGCTCTCAGGTTGGTTCTGTGCTGGAAGCCCCAACCCTCAGTTCAGTCAAGGTAGAAAGATGCTAACCAGCTGTTCCCTCTGTCACCATGGAAACACTTTAAAGTGGGACAGGATTTTCACGGAGCGGACTTCTAGACGTGGAGGATAAATCCTCCAAGATGAATTCATCAGACATGAATCAAACAGTCTTTTCTCCATAGAACAGAATGAAATCCACTGTGTTCCACCAAAAACTGGGACCTGTCACATGTTGTTTCCTGGTGACAGAGCTGCAGCTTTAATGTCAATGAGATAGAAGAAGAAGAATCCAAAACATTGGACTGTTTTCATGTGATCACATGGAAGCAGAATTAGGAAATCTCTAGGAAATCTGTCCTTGTTTAGTCAGCATGTTTGAATTGGAGTTTACAGTTAGACGACAATAAAGACGAGTTCAGACCAAGAAATTACTTTGAAGATATGTTCTTTAAAATAAATCAGAAAACAGTTCAAAAAGTAAAACACCAAAGGTATTTATGTGTAAATAGAAATATTTGACTGTTGTGTTCATAATCTCAACAGTTCTCTGTCGCCCTCTGGTGGTTCATCAGAGAAGCCAAACTTCCACAGAAAGTGAATCAATAAACATGAGCTAATTCTTGATGCAGGTTTGAAAACACAGATGGAAAACAGCATCAATCCAAATATTAGTCAATGTTTCCTTGAATGGAACAATTTCAGGATTTGTTGTCATAAAGTTGTGAGAAACTGTCTTGTAAAGTGTGTGGTGACGGTCCACTGTGGAAAATGACTGTTTGTGGAACATTGAGATGTGCTCAGGGATTTTGCTTTAGGACAATTTGGAATGTGATCTTAATTTCTGTTTTATTTTGCATTTGTTTTTCTTTTGTGTATTTTATTTTGAAATGAGTTTGTGTTATTTCCTGTTTTGTTTCTTGTCATGGTGTGTTAAATTAATCCACATTAATCCCGGCTGCGTGTTGGCTGAGAGTGAAGTCAGAAAAACAGGAATTGTTTGGTTGACTTCTTTGATTCTGGAGGAGTTTATCCAGGTGAAGTTGACACGGTAGTCCAGGTTCCACACATCACTGCAGTGCAGTTACTAACCTGCTAACGGAACCCAATCCTCAGAGGATCCCAGCTGTCTGGAGGTGACGCCTCATCCTGCCCCTGAAGGAGCAGCAGAGAGGAAGAGGAGCAGCAGATAGGAAGAGGAGCAGCAGAGAGGAAGAGGAGCAGCAGAGAGGAAGAGGAGCAGCAGAGAGGAAGAGGAGCAGCAGAGATGAAAAGGAGCAGCTGAGAGGAAGAGGAGCAGCTGAGAGGAAGAGGAGCAGCAGAGAGGAAGAGGAGCAGCTCCCACACAGACTCTGCTGGGGGGCGGAGCTGCTGCTCAGGTGTCCTGTGGGCGTGTCGGCAGGTGAAGGACTGCAGTCACAGAAAGGTGCAGCAGCTGACCTTTGACCTCTGAGCGGCTCTGTTCTGCTCCAACAGAGATTAGATTAGATTCAGCTTTATTGTCGTTACACATAAACAGGTACAACGAAACCAAATGCAGTTTGTGTCTAACCAAAGTACAACAAGCAGTAAAGTGAAGGATAGAAACATGTCATGAATAGAAGTTCAAGATGCAAATAAATATGAGTTAGATATGAAAACAATATACAAGGTAGTTCTACTATAAACAGTTCTGTCCAGATTTCCAGGTTGTTTGATTAGAAATGTACAGAAATACTTTATATTTGCATTTAGGGATGAGTGCATTTACAGTGTAATCTATTCCATACATGTGCAAAGGAGACAAAACTGATCCTCAGTCTGCTGTGGGCAGGACCAGCTGATGACCTGCTGTTGCCATGGAAACAGACTTTGAAGCAAAGAAGCTCCACATGCAGTTGGTTTCTTCCTGCAGGGTTTGTCTGTCAGAACTTCATCAGACAGAAGAGTCCAGAACCAGATTCTAAATCCTGAAGGTCTTTTTCACAAACACAAACCCTGATGGAGAATCTCAAACATCTGACTTTGAAAGACGCTTCAGGAATCCTGTTGGAGGAGTTTTGGGTCAAAGAAGAGAAAATGAGAAGAAAAGAGAAATGATGGGAAATGGAAACAGTTGAAAAGTTTTTTTTCTGATCCAGTTCCCTCAGACTTCCATCATGTGATGTTTGGAGAAAAAGAAAAACCTCCAAATCTGTTGATGTTTTCCAGAAGAAAACAATCAAATCATAAATCCAGTCAATGATTAAACATCAACAAATCATCTGTTGACTGCAGAACAGATTATTCCACTTTATGATCTGCTTCAGGATCAGACCGTGTCCTTCATGTCCAAAGTCCACAGGAATCTGCTTCCTGGCTGCATTCAGAACCGGTTTGAAACTGGAGCCGGTTGGACTTCAGGGACACAAAGCGGTTCCAAAAATCCAGAGGAAGAAGTCAAAGAAAGAACAGCTGCATTTGTGTCAGAGGGGTGAGTTGATGGAACATCTGGGATGGAAAGAATCCCATTTGATCTGGTTGTGATTTTTCTTTCTTTGCTTCTGTCTTCATCCTTCAACCAAACAAAGAAACAAAGTGAAGATCTTCCCCTCTGGGGCCTGTTTCAGCAAGGAGGTTAAGTGTAAACTCTGAGTGCATTAACCCTGATGCTCACATTTGACCTGATTGAATTATGTTTTTATACTTCATTTGTAGCTGCTGCCATGTTCTTTTAATTCCTGCAGGATTGCATCTACATGAAAATGAAATCAGGGACATTGAATTAGATTAATGTAACAATTACTTTTTGGAAACACAATTTGCTAGCACTGCTTACTTTCTTAATCCCATATAAACCTATACCACTTGATCAATACAAGGGTAGACCAAAGTTCACTTTGAAAAACACAATTGCATGTATTAATATTAAAATGACCAACGTTTGCAAGAGGGGAAGGTTAACAAAAAAGTCCTCTAAACATTACCGACGTTAAATGCATTTTCCCCCAGATTGGTTCTGTACACTATGCAGCATTTCATGCATTTACACCAGGAATAACACTTCAAAAGTACACCTAAATATAGCCATTTTTTATTTCACTCCTTACGCTATTTAAAAAGTTATTACAGCCAATATTTTATAACAATGATTTAAATGCAAACTTAGGCATTAACTTGAGCAGCTATGTTTTCCACGCTAACTGTCTCTGTTTTGCAGATGCAGCGGTGTTGCTTTTCTTCTGGAATATGTGCTCA